>VUQH01054283.1:23572-57627 GCA_015106775.1 Etroplus canarensis | reverse complement strand
TGCCTTCTTTACATTTATAAGGTTGAAGAGTCCTGCAGTCAGTTGAGACTGAAGAAGTCACTTGGATGAGTGACGAAACGTTTCTCCTACGGAAAACTTTGTGTCCAGATGAACAGAATTAACTTTGAGTGTTTATGGAATATTGCACTTTTTACATAAAGGTTTTTGCAGGTTCATTTTCTTATTTTTCATATCTATATCGATATATATTTGTATAAATCTATACATTATATATCTATCTATATAGATAGATAGATACCTAATGGAGCAACTGAAACTCTAGCACTTTCCCCTTCTGGGATTAATAAGGATTCAGATTCTGATTCTGATTAAAATATGCAATAATAAAAATATTTTGAAAAATAAAACTACTTAAAATGACTTGAATTCTGATTTTCTAATATGAAGAGGGAGGCAATTCCAAAGTTTTGGAGCTGCAACTGAAAAAGCGTGGTTGGCAGGAAAAGTCAATATAGATTTTGTAATTGCTAAGAGCTGCTGATCAGCAGACCTGAGTGAGTGGTCTGTGACGTAAAATGTGTCAAAGATCTGATACATATTCTGGTGCAAGCCCATGTAGGCACTTTCAAAAACGATCCTAAACTTCACAGGAAGCCAATGTAATGATTTCAGAGCAGGGGAGATATGTTCATGCTTCCGAGTCTGGCAGCAGCATCCTTAACCAACTGTAAATGGGACAGTAGTGTTTTGCTCAGTCCAACATATAATGAATTGCAGTAATGTAGTCAGGATGTAATAAAAGCATGAATGACCTTCTTGAGGTCGTTAATAGAGATAAATGATTTAACCTTAGCTAAAAGATTCAGTTAAAAGCTGGCTTTAACAACAGATTTAATCTGTGGGTCAAATTTAAGAAAAGAAGCAAGATAACACCAAAACTCTTTACCTGAGGTTTAAAGTATGATGCTGAGGATCCAGAGTGTGATGGAGTAATGGCAAGTGTAGCTGAATTACAGTGAGCGGGATGAATCACTAAAATTTCAGGGTTTTTTAATTAAGGACAAGGAAATTTTGTGAGAGCCAAGTTTTAACATCAGCTGAACGCTGGTTTAAGGAATCATTGAAGGGTTAATCCACATTTTTTTTCTGATTTTGAACCACATTTAATAAGGTGTTCCTTTTACAGAGTCCACTCCTGAATGAGTGCCTGAAAATATAGTGACATTACATAAGTGGGTCACCAGTTGTGCAAAGTAATAGATCATCGCGGGGTAGAAATTACCATTTAACATTATTAAGAGTTCTTTGAGTAATAGTAACATAACATTGGAATGTAGACATTATGTTGTACATGGTTTGTCTTAAGCCTCTTTCCCCAGCTTTTACAAGAACTATGCTTTAAATGTCTATATTCATTAGAAGGTGGTAGTGGACAGACATTTAACTTACATGTATTCATACACTGGTGTATACTGTCCATAATTCATGTTCAGCTCTAAGAGCCAATTAAAGCTTAATCCATGCCTTGGTTATGAGATGCTTTTTTATGATCACAACTTGTACTAATCCTGAATTAAAGAAAACCTTGTTTTTTGGGGGGTTTTTTTCCCCAGATTTGATCTCCGTTATATGCACCAACTCTGTTGACCCAGACACCATTTTTTCCAACAATGAGATGAGCCTGCGAGACATAGAGATCTACGGGTTTGACTATGACTACACCCTGGCATTCTATTCCAGCCATCTCCACACCCTCATCTTCAACATAGCACGGGACATCCTAATCACTAAGCACCGGGTGTGTGCAGTGTGTGACTCAACCTTTTACAATCTTTTACATCCTGGCTCTACAAATTAAATCACATTATTCTTGCTAAAAACAAAACAAGTTAGTGCACGCTCCTTGTTTGTTTGTATGTACATCATCAGATCAGACTTCCACATGAAAAATTGTGCTCCTAAAAAAAAAGAATTTGACCCTCTAGCATCTAAGAGCAGAGATTCTAAGAAGTTCTTAGTAGAAATTTGTGCTCACAACTTAATGTCTAGAGACTCTGGTCAAAATCTGTTCCACTGTAAGGCCACATTTTTAAGGTTTGAACTAGGGTACAATTTTATTTAGCTTCATTTTTACTTGCAGAAGTATACTGTCAATTATCTTCATGGTTCATTGATGTTGCTCATTTGCCGTAAGATTCAGTAGTTCTAATGGTTTGTTATCACTGAAAATCTGAAGGCAGTTTTTGTTATTTTTAGTATCCAGATGGTCTGCGAAAGTACGAGTATATTCCAAATTTTGCTGTAAGGGGACTTCACTATGATGTCCAGAAGGTGAGAATAGAGCTTTTATTGTCTAAAACTATTTATAATCTTTACAACTGTTTACAATATTTTGCATATATTGAAATGTGAGGACTATTTTTATGATGATATTTAATAATTCTCAATAGGCATTGCTGATGAAGATAGATGCTTTTCACTATATCCAGTTAGGAACTGTATACAGGTATGTGTGCACTGTGTTAATTCCATGTCAGGGTAGTGACAAGCTTTTTCATGTCAGATCAAAGATTTGTGTTGAAATGTGTAGTTTTGTCGATGCAGTCAAGCAGTCTTTGAGGGAGAGGTTGTGTTTTAGCATCACTTTTCAAATTTTCTACAGATGAAATGCTGTTAACTGTGTAAAAATTTGGGTAGTTAAATATTTTTGTTTCAGAGGTCTTGATCCAGTTCCTGATGAGGAAGTAATTGCCATGTACGAAGGCTGTCACGTACCTCTGGAGATCATGAGTGACTTCTACGGCAAGGTGAAGAGTACTCCCACACATGTATATATTAATACAGACACTAAAAGAAAAATGATACTGATACTAATCACTGTCCTGTAGAGTTCACATGGCCATGCAATGAAACAGTTCATGGACATCTTCTCTCTGCCAGAGATGACCCTTCTGTCATGCGTCAGTGACTTCTTCATGAGGCATAATATCGACTATGAGCCAGTCCATCTCTACAAAGACGTAAAGGTGAACTGTCTTGAGGGTGGGGGTGGGGGTATGTTGAGATTTTCCTGATTAGATCGCCAAAAAGACCAGTGTGTGTAATTACACAAAGTCTAGCCACATGTGCATGATTGCTAATGTATTTACACGTTTGCTCTGTGTGCTGTGGTACTCCAGCCATTCAATGCCATCTTAATTTTAGCTCTGAAAGGCAGCGTCTAATTTTAGTTAAGCAAGCTCGCCTGCAGCCATGTGCGTCTGTTCTCTGGTGGCTCCACTACTTCACAGGGAGAAGGGCGAAAAATCAGAACTGTGCTTTCCCTTTGAGGCAAGCTGTCATGCTGGGCCTGTCGATTCTGTGCGACACTCTAGGGTTTTTGACAGATCGCTGTCTTTAAAAGCCCTCACACATACTCTCTGTTCCACAAATGCCTCTCATAGCTGCTCAAGGACACCCTCCTTAATTAATTTACTTTGTAAACTTGCTTCATTGTTCAGAACTGACCCTATCATTTTAAAATTTAAAATCCTTTTAACTTTTGTATGCATCAAACAATCTTTGTGTATGATAAACATCCTAAGTTTTTCCTTAAATGGTCAGGATTTCAGGGAAAAGCTTATTCACTCATTCAGTGATTCAAACACTTTCCCACTGTGTCACCAAAGAAACTAAGCTCCAGAGCCTTTTTCTTCATATTCATTTGTATTCAGAGATGCACTTGCTTTGTGCTTCCAAGTCAACCGCTTATATGTAGAACAAAGTTGCTGTTGGATCTGAATGTTAACATTGTGTAACTGAAGTTATGACTTCCTGGCTAAGGGCTGTTTATTTTTCTTCATAGGAAGCTATTAGAGATGTTCATGTCAAGGGCATAATGTACCGAGCTGTGGAAGCGGATATTGGTAACGTTCTTTGTTTATATTACTGAGTTTGAGCTAATTAAAGAAATTTTATGGTCACATCTAAGAAGTTGCCAGGAAATGAAAACAATTTAGGCTTAATTATGTCTTGGTTTACAATTAAAAAAACATTGTTTTTCTTTCTTATATCAGTACTACTCATGCCTTCTATCCTCTTCTTCTCTTTTCAGAGAAATACATCTGCTATGGTGAGCAAAGCCATGCTGTTCTGAAGAAGCTGTCAGAGCATGGGAAAAAAATGTTCCTCATTACCAATAGCCCTTTTGACTTTGTGTAAGTGAGAGCAAACAGAGTGCAAGTGTTTGTTGACGTGATTAATTAAAAATGTCATGTATTAGTGTACTAATGTTTAATCGCTGCCACTGTATAATGCCCCAACTTTTATGGATGGGCAAACACAAATCAGCAGGCGAGTATTTGTAATTCACTGTAAGTCGTTCACAATGAAGCCTTTTGAAGTCAGGCTTGTTGGCAGAAATATAACAAGCTGAGCATACCCAACCTCAAAAGGCTGAAAAATTACTGAAATTATGTCTTTAAGATTTTATTACATTGAGTTATCCAGTGACAAGAGCAGACGTTATGAATTCCAAAATGTGCAAGTTCTCAGGTTTTTAAAGATGCAATAATTCAAAGAACAATATCTTTAAATATTTTTATAGTTATGAAAATAGTAAAAAGTAATGAAATGTTGAGAGCTTGCTGATTTGAATTAGCAGGCACGCTAATTTGTACCCAAGTGGGTTTGGATTTGGCTGTCCGCCATTTTTACAAATTAACATGGAACTGATAGCTAGTGTTGAACTAACATGTTACTGCTGATGTATAGCTATGTCCTAAGCTCAAGTGTTAACAAGCTTAAAGGTGTTTCTGATAGGTTGTCTCTTTGTCTACCACAGGGACCGAGGAATGAGCTACATTGTAGGAAAGGACTGGAGGGACCTGTTTGATGTCGTCATTGTTCAGGCTGATAAACCTAGTTTCTTCAATGACAGGAGAAAGTAAGTATGTTTGTTAATGCATCTCATACTGTCTTCATATTATGTCCCACTAGGGGGCTTCATTAACACATGTCATATGGCTGTATTGCCAATAGTTGATTGTTGTACTTGTATAGTAATGTGCATAGCTTTACTGTATGTCCAATATGGCATTTTGTCCTAGACCTTTCAGGCGAGTGACAGACAAAGGTGCACTGCTGTGGGACAGAATCCACAGGCTGGAAAAAGGGCAGATCTATAAACAGGTACTGTGCCATGATGAGCCCGTTTAACAACTGTAATAAATTCTACTGGATAAACCTCATGGTTAAAAACATTGTTAATTTTTTCTGGTTTATGTCTGTGTTTGATATCCAGGGAAACCTTTATGAGTTCCTCAGGCTCACGGGCTGGAGAGGATCCAAAGTACTCTACTTTGGAGATCACATCTACAGTGACTTAGCAGTAAGCAGCATTCAGGCATATTTACAACAAAGGATTAAAAGTACATCAAGTTCTGTAGTATGAAAAATGATGATAGTATGAATGTGAACAAAGAATGGAACCCTGCTTTGACCATACATTGCTTTGATAATGCTCCATTAAGTGAGATTCCCCTGAATTTAAAGGGCTGACTCAGACTGGAATACTATTTACAGCAGTCTTAGTCTTACTGTTCTGTTAGAAAATACACATAACATAGTTTAAAATGTACCACTTAATGTGCTAAAGGCTGGTTAGTAAGGCACTGCACTGGGTTTGACTGATAGATGAGTGTCCCTGATATATTACACCTACCACATCTGCTGTAATGAGGAGCACAGGACTTCATTTACCTTTCTATCCCTGTAACCCAGCAACTGGCCAACAGCTGTTTGCACAAAGCAAACTAACTAGCTTCACGAAGCCATTATTATTATTTAGATGTATGCATGTGTACATGATTAATTAGCCGTAAATGCTGATAATGTAAGGTAGATTTTACATCCTTGGCATGATGCCTTGCTGATGGCAAGCAGCCAGCAGTCAGTTATGTTGGCTTGCATGTTTAGAGAGATTAAAGTTGATGCTTGTATTTTTATGCCAACCATACCTTCCACACAGGCTGTCTGACTATAGAATTGCTGCTTCAAGTGAGTGCAGAGCAGAAGCATGTATGAGTTTTTAAGGAACAGATTTAATTACACAAGTCCAGAACATGTGCTCACTACCTTGGATGTGTTGCAGATGACATTTTCAGAAGTCTGTCTCATGTTGGTTTGATGGAACAGCTAGTTGGTGTAGTTTGAGTTGTTGTTTGTATTGATCATCTGTCTTAACTAAAGGGAGGCAATTTAAGGCTTTAAATATGTTGTCTTTCCTCTCATTTGTACAACTACATTAATTTTGTAGTGGGCTATTAGTGCTTTCAGATGTCACTGAGCACAAAACAACAGTACAGATCTAATGTGTGCTGTTGTGCTGCTTATTTGCTGGTAATAAATGTGAGTATGGAATTCTAGCATAAAACATTAATACACTGAGGTTTAAGCTGTATTCTGCTGTATGATATGCACTGTAAGCCCTCACACTCAGTATATGGTTTATAGTGCTCCTTTGTGTTTTTTATTGCTTAATTATTTATTTCCTGCATATACTGAAGATTCATGACTCCGGCCTCAGGCCAGACAAGTAAATTCCAAAATTATTGGCATATCATGATTTCTTTACTTTCTGGGGGTTCAGTTTGGCTTTACTGATCTTTTGTTCCACAGGATCTAACATTGAAACATGGCTGGAGGACAGGCGCCATCATTCCTGAGCTGAGGAAGGAGATTAAGATCATGAACACACAGGAGTATGTCCATATGATGACCTGGTTACAGGCGCTGACTGGACTTATTGAACAGATGCAGGTCAGAAGACTATGTCATCCATTCTCTTAGTATTATATACCATTTTCCTTTGTGTCTTTATCCTGAAGTTTTTATGCTTAACTTCTATTTTCTACTCTCAAACAGGTACACAGGGATTCTGCATCTCGAGCTGTAGTTGAGGAGTGGATCAGAGAAAGAGAGGCCATGAGGTTATAATAAAATAATTTATATATCTAAAGCCATTTGGATGAGTTATTGAAATCTTTTAGAACCAATCTAACCATATCTTTATGGTATGCGTTTACACGGCAGGCCGCAGACAAAGGACATCTTCAATGCTCAGTTTGGGAGTCTCTTCCGAACATACCACAACCCCACCTACTTCTCACGCCGACTGTCACGCTTTGCTGACATCTACATGGCTTCTATCAGCTGCCTGCTCAACTACGACTTCCAACACACCTTCTTCCCTCGCCGTACTCCTCTGCAGCACGAAGCCACCTTCTGGCCTGAGCACAATTCTGCCGGCTTAAACATCTCCTCTTCAGCTCCACAGGACCAAAGCAGAGTCTGATTAGCAACAAAAAAACCCAAATCAGACAAAACAAAACAAAGCACTGAGACTGAATGATCTCCATCATTCGTTTGCTTCACTGAATTTTAATTTTTTAAGTTTTGAGTTACTGTATTTTAGAGCAGCATGCAACATTTTAAAATAAACACCACTATTAACAGTTAATATAAACTGTTGACAATAGTTATCCTTTAAACTAGTAATTTATGTCTTTGCAAAGCATTTGGTCTTAAGTCGAATAATGAATTTTTGTGTGTGAGAAAAAGCTTGTTTTATTTTACAAATAGATGTAGTTTACGCAGTATAAGCAATAGGGGGCAGTCAAACATCATGTTTATCGTGTATTTCTGAATTATGAACTGTACACAAATCATCATCTGCCTTTTTTGTCCTTTGCATCTGTTGATGTAATGATATTTACAGACTATGTTGCCTTAAACTCTTCTTCACATTACTTCAATATTTCTGATATATCTTATTGTAATTTGCTTTCTTCAAATTCGCCAGCCAGAATCGCAGTTAATGTGATTCGCTGCACACATTGTGATGCAAGCTGCACTTTGATGTTCTGAGACCTCTTAATAGTTTTAACGCTTTTCACAAAGCACAGCCTGTATGTCTCATTTTAGCAGATGAGAAATGTTCATATTTCTCAGGAAAAAAATAGAGCGTCATTGCTATATTTAGTATGAATGTTGCTTTTTGATCTATGAAGGAAGCAGCATTTGGGTTTGTTAGGTCTGACACTTTTGCAGGAGATGGGTGAAATGTTTTCACTAGTACTGCGACTGAGGTTATATTTGATATATAAGCTGGAGTTTTTGATAATTTTTCTAAAAGGGAAAACAACAGTGACCACAACCATGACCTCATATTTTGTGTCTGTAGTTTAAATGATGTGTTTATGAAGTGCTTATGTACGATTTATTTCACTATTTATTAAAGTGGAAATGGCCTGGTAATAGCACAGTGATGTTTTATTGTTCTAAGCAGCCTGATGTGGTCTGATGACTTAATTAGCAGGTATGTGTTTACTGAATGAGTAATCCATTTATTCTTTGCTTTTGTTATCGCTATTACATAAAGAACAAAATGTTTCATAAATGTAAAATTAATTTGAAGGTCTAATTGATCCCTTTCTAATAACCACTCGATTTTCTAATTACAGTTATAGCAGTGGATTTATTGGGATTAATCCCCCCCCCAAAATCGTGTTACCAACCAATTTCCCATATTGCTTCGAGGGCTGTGACTATCAGACAGGTGCATGCTTTGAGGTCTTGGGGGGGAAGAAAATAAATCACGTGGATCAGAAATGATCAAATCGATGACAGTGGCTCCTGGGCTGAGCAGAGTGTCTGAGGGTTCACTCTGACCTCACAGGAGTCTCATCAAAGCTGGACTCTTTCAGCACCATGGACACCGACAGCGCACCGCTGATCTCCGGCTCTCTATTTCCATACATCCAAACCGAGGTGGTGACCGCAGCGCCCACAATCTTCCCTCGTGTGGGATACAGTATACTTTCTTTCGTCATGTTCATCAACACACTGCTGTCAGTGTTTAACAACGGCCTGGTCATAACTGTGATGCTGAGGAATCCGTCCCTCCTGCAGCCCATGAACATTTTGATCCTCAGTCTGGCCGTGTCTGACCTCATGATAGGCCTATGCGGCTCTCTGGTGGTCACCATCACAAATTACCAAGGCTCGTACTTTATTGGACACACAGCCTGTGTGTTTCAAGGATTTTCAGTCAATTACTTTGGTAAGTCTAAATGGGATAGATTATTTCGAGTTTTCTGGGTTTCTGGAGTTTTCTCGCACCGAGTAGTGGTGAATAAATGCCCATGTATTGCTTCAGTTTTTCTGCAAAACACTCGACAAAAAGTTTACAAAAAGAAGAAATATCCTTTGTTCCCTTCTTTAATATGACATGGACCAATGCAACAGCAATAACAACAAGTATAATATTAACTCATACTATACTTATTGGCTTTTCTCCAGAGCTGTCACCACTTATAATGTTTTCTTAGTGAACAGTTTGGTCACTTAGCCCAAATATACTAGAAATGTTCTGCATTAAGCAAACTCAAAGTTATTAGAGCTGATAACTCAGGAAGAATTCTTCAAGTGTGCTTTGCATTATCTGTAAGTCAGTTATGTTGATTTGTTTTTCTTGTCAAGGTTTGGTGTCTCTCTGCACTCTTACTCTTCTTGCCTATGAGCGATACAATGTGGTGTGTAAGCCAAAAGCTGGTTTAAAGCTGAGCATGAGGAGAAGCATTGTTGGCCTGCTATTTGTCTGGATCTTCTGCTTGTTTTGGGCTGTTACTCCATTACTTGGCTGGAGCTCCTACGGACCTGAGGGTGTCCAGACATCCTGCTCTCTGGCCTGGGAAGAGAGATCATGGAGCAACTACAGCTATCTCATTCTGTACACACTCCTCTGCTTCATTTTCCCAGTTGCAATAATCATCTACTGCTACTTTAAAGTGCTGACATCCATGAATAAGGTGGGTGTATAATGGCTTTTGCTTATTCATTGCGCCATTTAAACAACATTTAAATTTCATGGATCCATCCATGTTGTTTTGCAATCTACCATATGCATAGTAAAACAAGTAATTAGCTTTCAGTGTGGCCCAACTTTGCTCTCTTTTAGCTGAATAGGAGTGTGGAGCTACAAGGTGGGCGTTCCAGCCAGAAGGAGAATGATCATGCCATCAGTATGGTGCTGGCCATGATTATAGCATTTTTTGCTTGTTGGCTGCCCTACACAGCATTATCAGTGGTGGTAGTTGTGGATCCAGACCTGCACATTCCACCACTGGTTGCCACCATGCCCATGTACTTTGCCAAGACCAGCCCAGTCTATAATCCCATCATTTATTTCCTTTCCAACAAACAGGTAAATGCCTAAAATGTGTGTGTCTGCTGTGGAATTGAGATACAATCTCGAAAGTGAATAAACATGGAAGAAATAACATATTTTATTTGCTTGTGAAATTATTGCTCATATATATTTCCTGACAGTCTTTCTTTTTCTTGTCCGCCAGTTCCGTGATTGTGCTCTGGAGGTGTTGTCTTGCGGCCGCTACATTCCCCATGGGCCCACCAGTGTCAGCATCCACATGAGCTCCATGAACAAGCGGAGCTGGCTGTCTTCTTTAAGCAGAAGCATCAACACGCACAGCAAGGTGTTGCCTCTGTGACAAAAGCTGTCATGTTTGTCAGCATTTATTGGTGCCTCAACAAGAACACAGACCAGGACACTTACAGACTTATGTCTGTCACAGAGGTATTGTATTCACTGTTGCCCTAGAGTGGATTCAGCACAGAGACTGATTGCCATATTCAGAAGGTGGACAAAATAAATAGAAGCCTTAGAGTATGCAACAATGCAGTCCAGTATAATGTAAATTAGTTCACTTTTGTTTTTTGTTTTTTTAATCTCTTTTTGAGACTAGTTTGTTTTGGCATTATAATGTAAATTGTAAATTATAGACTGTGAGAAAATGAAACCTTTGGCTTTTTTCATAAAAAATGCAGTGGATCTTTTCTATTCATATGGTAAGAAATTTCCTCATTTAAAAAAGTTATTTAATATTTTCAAAATGTTAGGTAATGAAATATCGATTCATGCATATAGTAGCTTGTGTAGCCCTTTTTACGGGGCATTTTTCTCAGAACAAGTGAGCTGTTCTTACGTAAGCTATACAGCATTGCATCTTCCTATGTGATACTATTATGCAAAAAAAAAAGAAAAGAATTAAAGTCAGCAGTAGCCAGCTCCATCATCCGATCAATACTGACAGCCAGGCCAAGTAATTGTATTTTGTTTTGGATTATACAATAAGTCCTGCCTTTTCTCTACTCACACTTTTCAAAGTCTGCTGCACAAAACATTCCTGCAGTGTATAAAGGCACAATTTCACTCATAAGCACCTTTGCGAATACACAATGTATTCAGGACAATTATTTTTTTGTTTCAGGGAAGCAGCAAAGGAAAAATAATACGCTTAAATCTGTTTTTCTCTACCTTCAAAATCACATTAGAAAAACATGAGAAATTTTGGTGCACTTGTTAAGCAATCCTGCTGCACAGCTCACCTTGTGCATGTTTTAACAATGAGTAGTCAGTCAGGCATTAAAAGACTTTCATTTTACTTGGTTAGCCTGCTCTGTGGTCTGGCAATTTTTCATTTGTATTATTTGGTATTTTTTCATCTGTATAGACAGTTGAAAGGGGCATTAGATGGTTCAGAGAAGGATAACATAATAACGTCTCTGGGTCTGATTCAAACGCAGGACATCATGTCCCACATGGCACGTCCCTGAACCCACAATGAGTCACAAAGAGAAAAATGCATGACTGATTAATGATGAAGTAAAAGCACGCAGTAGAGAACATTTTTTTTTTTACTGTTGAGCTGGCACTAACAAACAGGGTAATGAATTTAAATCTGTCATTAGTTTTACTCACTAATATTACTATGCGTCAAGTCAAACTTTAGACATGATTAGATGGATTCTTCCATCTGTGAACAACAGCTCAGTTTCTCAATAGCATGAATAACAACTATAAGCATAGAGAGTTCATTTTCCCTTTGGCACACTGTAGTTTGAAAACTGTACCAGAGTTGTAAATTAAATCTAAATGTTACTTTGCATTATACTGTACCTGATTAATTGAAAGATTTTAGGGAAATGGTTGGCATACCACTCTAATATTTTCAAATGGTCTGTTTGTACTATATGTATGCCCTGCAACAATAGGATGAATTGGTTTTGCTCTATTGCTCATATTGCAGATAGGTATCTTCTTCTAAATAAAATGTTTTTTCACTTTTATCTTGTCATTTGAAGTTACCCATTAGCCTGTCCTGATATTGCTATGTGTGATAAATGGTTTTGTTTGCCCATGATTTCTTTTCCAGAACTTCAGATTTCATTCCATATGATCCTGAGAGATATTTGATCAGTCTAATATGCTGGATGATCAAGAGCAAATGCATTATATTGATCTAATCCCAGATTTGGCATAGTCCAAAGCTTATATATTTGAAGCAAAGAGCATTTCACACTTTATCTCCAAACAGGATTACACAATGTCATGCTATAATCCTGCAGCATTGCTCCCTTTATATCCTGAGCCAATTCAAGAACTCCCAAGTCATCCATCTGGCATGCTTAATGCAAAGCTTTTAACCTTTGTGTTGCACTGTATTAAATGACATGGACAGCTGTTCAATTTGCACGTACGTACAGTATCCTTTGCATCACTGTGCCATACCATCATCATCATTGCCTTATAGATTTGGACCCCTGGTTGGCTTTTTAAAGTTGTAGCTGTATCAGGAATGAGACAATAGTGACGTAATTGCTAGTTAATTAACAACCATCTTTTCCCCCAGTTGTCTCTGCTGTGAATACACTGCAGAGCTTTTAATGAATGTGAACAGTGAGGACTCCCAGGTGACCCACTGGTGCTGTCAAGTGATAATGAAAAGGGCGGATTCTTTGGCGTAAACTGTCTGAGCTACAGGTTTACCCATTAATATTATTCATTCAGTGGAGATAAGGGAAGCAGACTTGATGTATGTTTGGTCAGTATAGAAAAAATGAAGATAAACAACTAAAAATGTTGGCTTTTTGAACCTGGAGATGAGAGGTGAACCTGCACATGTCCTGCACTCTGGGAACAATACTTCTTTGGAGGAATATATAGAAATTGCATTTGTGGTGGCAAACAGCTTGATTCTCTTCATCACTTCTGTTGTGGGGGTTGCTGCAAATGTGTTTGTCATAATGGCAGTGTATCGGCAAAAATCTCTGCAAACTTCCAATAATGCACTGGTGGTGAATCTCGCTGTTACAGACTTTCTGCGATGTGTCATCGACTGCCCAATTCTAATAACCATTGTTGTAAGTATGTATCAGAATGGAAAAGTGGACAATTTCATCTGTGATGCACAAATGGCCTCTTTCTCATTCAGCTGCTCTATCCAGTTGTTAACAATGGCGTGCATAAGTGCAGAAAGATACCAGGCCATTGCACTACCCTTCAAAGCAAGTCAACGGAAAAAACGGATTAAAGCACTGATTCCTCTCACGTGGACTTTTGCTATTCTGGTGGCTGTTTTTTGTCTCAAATTTCTGAAGGACTCACCTGTGCATACAAAATGCCAAGGACGACACAGAGAAGCATCATTATCCTATAACAAATTTGGACTTTACATGCTGTTCCCGCTGTGGGCAGCATGCTTTGGTGTTATCATTGGATTCTATGCTCGCATATTTGCCCTTGTGAGATCACACAGTCACAAAATATTTGATAAAGGTACTGTTTCTCTTGCCAAAAAGGACACAAAAGAAGATAAGCCAAAGAAAGAAGAAACCACAGTTGTGGAAAATGGACATGGAAAAGCTTTGCAAAACCAGACCTTGAACTTAAGTAATGCTCACACACAGGCTGAACCAAATTCATCCAAGAAAAAATCTTCAGCTTCTCTGCTGAACTCAGCTGAAGCTTCACAATCTGTCGCCATCAATTCAGAGAATAAAAAGGAATTTAAAGGTACAGTGAAGATAAGTGATTTAGAAACTGATCAACCTCAACCCCTTCCAGTGCAGGTTGCAGTACTTATTGAGGAGAAACATATAAAAACTGTGCAGTCAAGCCCCTGTGTCGTGGAAACTAAAGCAAATCCATCAAATGGAGATGGTATTTCAGATATTAAGAGCAGAACCACAAAGAAGGTCTCAAGCAGTTTTACAACAGTAAAACAGCCCGGAGAAAGATTGAAATCTGAAGAAGAAACCAAAGACGCCATCCTCCTGCAGCCCCCCTTCTTGTCTGTTGCAGCAGAAAATTCTGAATCCACTACTGTCTTACTGGCTGAGCCAGAACGAGTAATAAATATCAGCGGAGGAGAAACACTGTCTGTTGCTACACCAGCTCAGGCATCTTCTGCACCTACAGGCTCAAGCAATGTCCCTGAAACAGAAGCTATACAACAACCTGCCGCAGTAGCTGGTTCTGTTTGCATGATGCCTTCAAAAGCAAGTAAAGAGAGAGCAAGTAAAAAGAAGGAGAGCAAAATGGCAAAACGTGCTGGCTACATAATTATAACCTTCCTTTTGTTCTGGCTGCCACTGATCACAACTATCCTGGTGAATTATTTTGTTCACAAAAACAAGAACACACAGGTAAGTGCCAGCAACAATAAGATCAGAATGTAAAGAAGATAATGACCCGTCACATACTGTATTGACAGAATTTAAACATTTTTTCTTCATATCAAAAGACCACATCTGGGGTCCACATGAAAACATTTGTTCTATTGTACAAAGCAATTCTAAAGATCTACAACTCTGCATTATTTTCTCAGATAATGATCCTAGAAGACATGGAGATCCTGTCAGTGTCTGTTGCCTGCATCACATCACTGAGTGACCCAATAATATATGCTGCAGTCAACCCTCAGTTTTCTACAGAGTTTTATCGGCTGAAAAACAGGGTTAAAGCCATATTTAATAAGCAAAGATAGAATTTCAATTTCTGTCTATTTTTAAGTAGCTCTGGACCAAATTACCATATTCACATTCACTGAACAAGTGAAGATTGAATTTAATAACATTTGTCTTGTCATTGTCCAAATATTAACTAAATTAAATCCCACTTGTCAAAGTGTGAATTTTTATTTAGGTATAAGAAGCCTATTATTTTATATGCTGCTGTGTTATCTTAGATTTTATGCAGGCTGACTTCTCAGCAGTTACTAAACACTGCAGAGCAGAGGCAATGCATGCTGTGAGAAGTCGCCTGGACTAACGCAATCAGCTCTGCAGGAAGACGGTGCTGCACTCTCTGTCAAACAATCAGTGAGGCCTGCATGTCTGCCTCCAGAGACCCTGCAGCCACGACCCACCGCTGGGCCAGTCAGGTCTTCACATGTCCTCCAGCAGCACCTAATTATTATCCCATCCTGTTATGAAAGACGCTCTTTAGGTAATCATGAAAACATTATTAAATCCACCTAATTATGTTCTAGTGTTTTGTTTTTTTTAAATAAAAGACATGGGTCATTGAATGGATGTTTCAGTAGAGCTACAGTATTTATTCTATCCACTGCACCAAATGCACAATGTGTGTGATTATTTGTCCCTTTTCCTCACTGCTTGCATATGTAGTCCGTGACAAGACTTATATTTCATTAAAAGCAGGATTTACATCATGACATACCAGGCTCATTGTGTTTCCTTCCAATCTCATTTTTACTGACAAACCAACAAGAAGCAGAGACATACTTTAATAAAACAGAATTCTGCAATGAGAGCATGCAAATCCTTAATTCAACCAGTTAACAGACAGAAAGAGAATGCCAACAACGGTGAACTAAATCTAGAAATAAGAGGAGCCAGCTTCAAATGCAGTTAATAAAGTCCTAACTGAGATATTTACAACATGAAAAATGTACAAAATGGCCCTTTGACACAGTAAACTCCACCAAGGCTTGCTTTTGAATATTATAATAATGGGTAAGTAATTGGAATTGATGTTCAACACCCTTTATATGGTTTTCAGTTGCCATGTGTCCACATTAGGGTTAGTATTAGTTAAGTGTTGCCGAGAACATTCATTTATGTTTCTACCTTGTGACCTAACTAATATATACCCTGTATAGTTCTCAATATCAATTGTTAACTAACGACAGTGGCTGTCACACAGATCCATATCAGAATGTCAAATATGTAAGCTAACACAGATTTTGTCTTTTGACTTTCACTTGCACATTTCACAAACATGTCAGGATGCGTAGTATATTTTACTCATCAAGCGATGATTTTAACAAGTTAATGAGTCAGGTAATGAATATTCACAACAGTTATCCGTTCCAGTGGATGTATGTTTTCTGAATTTACAACAGTGAGGGGAGAATTAGAAACCATTTCATTGAGGGTTTTCAAAACAATCTATGTAACGCATGGTGAGTGAAACTGATGTCTCTGGATGTGTAAGGAGACTGATTTATTATTCACAAAGATGGACTTCAGGTAATGAATATGTGTGCTTTGTCATCAGAGGCCATTCAGAATGACCTTTAAACATCTGCCTTTCCACCATAAATCATAGACAACAAATACGACTACATTACATATTCAAAAATAAAGTTTTTTCTCAGTATTTTTAGGCAACAATGACGACCACGTGTTTCTTCCTTGCTCTTGATGTGCTTAATGGAGCAAGATCTGCTGGTTCACTTCCAAGGCAGCTGTCCACATCATTTTAATACCATGCAGAGTTTGACATCAGATGGGATCACAACTTCAAAAACCCTCGACCTCTGCTAATCTTATAATCCCTCTAAGATTATGGCAGGTTGATGCTCGGTGGTCCCTCTCCTCAGCATCTGGTGCATCTTGAGACCAGTTAGCTGATCAGATAGGCATGACATCTACAAGGCAGATACTCGTACAATGTTGCTCTGAGAGTATGCTGTGGTGGTGGAGCCGTCCCCCTCTGATGAAGTCACCACTGGGGCAGATAAGCTGACCATGGAGGGAGTGATGTAAGGTTCATCACATTTCAAGGGCACAGTCTCATCGAGTTTAGCGTTCAGGCTGGCACGGCTGTAAATGAAAACACAGGATTAAAGCGGGTGAGTGGTTGAAGCTTGTAAATGTATTACACAAACCTACATTGCACAGAGTCCTTTGATACATTCATGTAAACTATACAGCGCACTGTTAAGAAACATTTGTTTTTCCTGTAGTGAGATCATTAATATTTAAGCCATATAGTCTTTAAAGGATATACTGAATGTGAGGACTATGTACATGAACCTGGGTGTCTAGACTGAAGATACTGTAATCTAGAGCCAACTGTGAAACATGCTGTAAAAATCCTACATTTTAAATTTACTCAGAGTACAGTCCTTTATTGTAAATACTGAATTTATTTTCTACACATGAAAAGAATGTTATTGTGTGTAATGGCAGACATGCTCACACCAAAATTAACAGACTAGTTTCTTTTTTATTTCACATTTGAAGTATCAAGAAATGCAGATGATTTAAATTTTACGTGCCTATGGGATTAGGATTGCCTGAGGAATTAGCTGCCACCCATTATAGTAAAGAGGAAGGGTATTTAATTTGTAGTATTCACACGGGGGAAAACTTACTCTGCATAATCCACATGCTGTCAACAGTTTTCATGAGAACAATTAGGTAGAAAGCAGTTCAAACAAAAACAGTGAGGATTATTCAAAGATAACAGGAACACTGTGCCAGGATGACATCATTAACCACAGTACATTAGTGCATTTATGTCAACACAGCTGAAATACTGTATATGTCAAATCTATTGTAGATCTTTTTCATCTTCACTTATATGCTTGTAGCTATATTTCCATTGCTCTTTATTGTTATATTGTTTTGTCAATATTTATTGAGGAAAATAAAGTTGTAGTTAAGTAAAGTTAGGTTTACACGTTTTGGAACAATGACACATTTTTTTTGTTTTGCTTTTGTTTTTGGAATTTTGCCTCTGTACACCACCGCAGTACCTTTTAAAGCAAGATGTGATTGAAGTGCAGATTTTCAGCTTTAATTCAGTGGGTTTGAACAACAAATTTCATTACAGCCATTTTTATAAATAGTCTCCCATTGTTAGACACTCAAAAGTAATTGGACAGACTAACATCATTTTAAATATAAGGATTGCTTTTAATACTTGTGTGAAAATCCTTTGCAGTCAATGACTGCCTGAAGTCTAGAACCAATGGACATCAGCAAATGCTATGTTTCCTCCCTTGAGATGCTCTGCCAAGCCTTTACTGCAGCTGCCTTCAGTTGCAGCTTGTTTGTGGTTTGTGACTGACAAGCTGTTTCATGGCCAAGTGAGGCCTGTTCTCTCATTATTCCATGAAAAACTGAGCAGATGAAAGATCTGGATTTGATTATAAGTGTTGAACTTGAATATTTGGTAGATGTTCACTCAAACTCTCAATATGAGATCTAAAGAGCTCTCAATGCAAGAGAAGGAGACCATTATTAACCTGAAAAACACAACCGAACCTATCAGAGAGACAGCAAAAACTTTAGGAGTGGCTAAATCAACAATCTGCAACATTCTTTAAAAGAAGGAATACATGGCCAGCTCTGCAACACCAAAGAGTCGCCTGGAAAACCACAAAAGACAACTAAAGTGGATGATTGCAGAATTTTTTGCTTAGTTAAGAAAGAGCCTTCACGAGTCAAGTCAAGAACACTCTTGAAAAAGAAGGAGTATCAGGTTTGCATTCAAGAAGCACCTTCATGAATGGTGCAAGCCACTGGCTGTACTTACGGACAAAAAGGTCAGATAAGATTTTTCCAAAAAATAACTAAAAGAGCTTGCCCACTTCTGGAAAAAAATACTTTGGGCAGGTGGAACCAAGATGAACCTGTACCAGAATGATGGCAGAGAAAATTATGGAGAAGGAAAGGAACAGCCCATGATCTGAAGCATACCACATTATCTGTCAAACATGGTGGAGGCAATGTTATGGACATGTATGGCTGCCAGTAGAATCAGGTCACGGGTGCTTACTTTACAGTGCAAATGAATAATGATCCAAACAACCCAAGAGTTTCTCAAGACAAAGAAATTGGACATTCTTCAGTGATCAAGTCAGTCACCTGATCTCTACCCAGCAGAACCTTTCAGTTACTGAAGACAAAACTGAAGGCAGAGAGAACCACAAACTAGCAGCAACTGAAGGCAGCTGGAGTAAATGCAACTGCTTTGTCAAACCCCTTAAAATAAAGCTGAAAGTCAGCACTTCAGTTACATTTTGGCTGTTTGATTTAAAATCTCATGTGGTGGTGTACAAGGCAAAAATGGTGTCAGTCTTTTGGACCTAAATGTACAAGTAACATTATCATTTGCTGACATATTTATCAAACAAGAAAAATGGCAGATTTATATTTTAAAGCAGCAATGAATGCTGATAAATTGAAGCTCATCTAATCTTATAATACAGGATGCATTGTTTGCATGTGGATATGTATATGTTCAAAAAATAACACAAGATAAGTTAAACTACATACCTGTTGGCCACTGGCCTCTCTCTTATCTGTATGGTGCTGAGCTCCTGGTTATTTGTGCTGGGCAGGCTAAAGCTGCTTTTCTTTCTGTGGCGTCGTGAGCAGCATGAACTGAGGCCGTGTGGAGACGAGGACACAGAGGAGGCACGAGATCCTGACTTGTTCATTACAGAGATCTCCATGCAGTTGGCCTGAAATGTCTGTTCGTCCACAAATTCATGATTCTGGAGAGGCAGAAAGTAGTGAAAATTTGGATTCAGTGTTGCTTATGAATCACTCTATTACATCAATGATTGGCTTTGCTCAATAATGAGTAAAGATGTTTCACAGTAAAGACTAAACAGACTGAACAGAATCCACTGCAAAATTGTTTAATAATTGGAAAATTAATCATCAAGGGAATAGAAATATATTGGCCCAGATGTCCATATTAAGTGCCATCTGTGAAAATATTCACAACTGCTATCGCTGTGAAAAATGAGCAGAACTTGAAGGTCAGGCTTCAAGTGTGTTTCAAACCAGCAGGTGGCAGAGTGAAGCTGTGCAGGATCTGATGCCATGCCTTGAATCATGCCTCTGTTCTTATATCTTTCCTCTGTCACTCTTGGTCTAGTCTTTGTCTGTTATTTATAAAACACACTGTAAAAGGCCTGATGTAAATTTCTGCATTGCCACATGAATGGTTTGAAACCATTTCTGGAGCTTTTCCCAGATGAGGGGCAAGAAATACTTATTTACTCCTGTCTATGTCTATTTGCAGAGTTTAGAGCTGCAAGCGTAAAACTCGTGTCAGAGCAAAGAATAAAAGATACTCCTACACCTCTAAATTATAGATAGTGTAAAATGAAGTTGGCTGGTTTGTTTAGAAGAAATAATCTTTACGGCTGGCAGAGCCATGTTATCTTTAGCATGTTACTGGCTAGGGGATTCAACATTTCCCAACCCCATTTAAAGCTATTTTTAACTCATGCTGAATAAGAAATTATTTCTACAGCTTGAGCATGGATGAAAAACCTCACTTTGTTACTATCTGAACCTCAGTGTAACAGGTTGGCACTACTTATGATGCAGTACAGACTGCAGGAATAAGGCAGTTTTAAATGATGACTTTTTTCCCCCCACAGAGAGCTATTTTAAACTGTGTGAAGTCTGTTAGCAAGACAGTATAAATTAAATATGCCAAAGTTATTATCTTCTACTGGACACAGCTTTTAAGTTCTTTTAAGCTTTGGGCTTTTATTTTATTTTGTTTATTTATTTATTTATTTATTTACCGTGGTCTTCTCCAGGCAGTGCAACAGATGATGGTGCTGGCTCTCAAAGGGGGGGCTGGGGGCCTTCCCCACCAAGGCTTGTCCTGCCTCCTTGGAGGCCTTGGAAGACAAATATTTGAAGAAAAAAGAGAAACCCACAGCAATGTAGATGAGCAGGGTTAGATTCTCCATTAAATCAGGTGATCAGTGATGAGGAGAGGATGCAAAGCACTGAGAGTTAAAATGCTGATCTGTAGCACGGCAGCCAACCTACTGAACCTAGTGACATGGCGATGTTTTAGGGATGTGCAGAGATGGTGGCTAATCACAACATGTCTCACTGATAAAATTGGTGTTGTCATTCTTTCACAGATTTGGTGACAGGGACCCGAAAAGTCAAATTCAAACTGAGTTCATTTCAGTTCAACAGCAGTGGCACACCTAGACACAGATCAAACAGACTGTACCAAACACAGCACACATTCTCCACCATAACAACACTGCACATTTAACACACACTTTATGAAGCTCTGCACGGCTCTGGGATGGAAGGTATGCTGTATTAGTCTGCACTACAACCTGGATGCTCTAGAAATTACACACAAAACACACAACAGATCAAAAACAGAGTTTAGAGGAGATGCGGGCTGAGCAGACAGCCTCCATAGGTGACCTACTGTCTAGCAAGGCTTTGGTTCCCTCCTTCCCCTCCAAACCCTGTTGGACGGACATGCAGAGCTTGGTCATGAGTAAGTATGATTGTAATGGCTGAGCTCCACCAGAAGGCCCTCCTGCTGTATGGAGAGAGTGTTGACGAGAAATGTCAATGCTGCAGCTGAGAGGGGTGATGTAAGAGAAGACGATCACATTGAAGCACTGGAATGACAGCAGCCCCTGTGTTACGGCATGAAAAGCTTCCCCGTGTGAGTGGCGGCATGGCCCCCCGAGCAGAGTGACATGCAAGCGCCAGCGAGGCCCCGGTCAGTCATCCCCCAAGCCGCTGCTTGGCCCCGTTACCTCCTCCAGTGAGTCGATCAGGAGCCCATTTTGTTTGTAGCGCATGTAGGCATTAGTGCCTCGAATCTTCGCAGCACGGATTCTAGCAAGGCGAGTTTTCTGTTTGAACAAACAGACCTCTGTTTTAGCCTCTGACAGTTTGTCTGTCACACTAATTGGCTATGTCTTCCTCCGGCAGTCGCAGTATTTAATAGGGAAAGGTTACGCTTAAATCTACGATTAGGAAATTCTGCCTTAGCAAAGACTTTTTGAGAGAAATGCACATTTTGCTATCGAAAAGCTGCTGACACAATACTCTGAAGATCATTTGTTCAGTCATTGTCACTCTCTCTCTTATTTCTTTCTCCCACTGAAATATACTTAAGGAAGTCAATGCACACATACACTCAATACACACATACACAGAAGCACAATAAAAGATTAGTATTCTGGAAGATAGTGTTTGCCCTGTCATTCTGTTACATGTGGATAAGACAGGGACAGGGAAAAAAGGGCAGATAGAAGCAAAATAAAGACAGATAGGGGAAAAAAGAAGACAGGGGCAAAGGAAGAGGGAGAGGCAATACCCTCTGGGCTCGTCGCTTCTCTGCCCGCTGGCTTTGGTGGTAGATACGGCTGAAGTTTGACACTATGACAGGGACAGGCAAGGCAATGACCAGCACCCCACTCAGAGAGCATATGGACCCAAACACCTTCCCTACGATTGTTTTTGGCACCATGTCACCGTACCTAAAACACACAAAACAGACAAGAGTAAGCACACTGGATAGGAAAACAAGCAGAGAATATATTCCATTCAGGAGTTTTGTTTAGCATGTCAAGCTGTTGTGTGTCTGTTATTTTTAATAGTCTTGAAATAGTTACAGTGACCTTAGAATATTTCACATCTTCAAATAAAAAGTCACACATTTGAAGTGGGTGAAGAATAAATAGGACTCCTCTGATATCACTCCTTCCTAGCCTACTTTCTACATGCCATTGTGATGTTCCTTTTTTAAAACAGTGTTTCATATATAATTACACACCTGCTGGCATCGGCTAATGCTTTCACGTCGTGACCAAATGCGCTACATATCCTCTGCGACCTCTGTTAGCCAAACAGCTTGTGAAAGATACAGGGAGTAGTATCACATCGAGTAAAGGCAAAAGGGGAAGAGAACAGTGTGATGCTGAACCCTGGAGAGATCGATTAAGTCTGTGGGCCTCGGTGACAGCCACTGGTGTGTTTTGTTCTTATTCCCACATAAAAATGGGCCTTGAATATGGAATACAAAGTGAATCCAAAAATTCAATATAAAGAGGAAAGTGATTTTTGGAAATCACACATGACACTGAGGTGATACAGCATGGTATACCTGAGCACAAATAAAAGCATGTAATTTTTCAAACATTAAACAGGCTGAATTCAACAGATTAAGCGTTGTTCTTATGTCAGATTGGACTGACTCATCCCCAATCCCATCAAATTAATGTGTCTGTCTTCTGTTAGAAAGTCAGATCTGTCTGTGTCAGGAGCTTTTATGACATCCTATTCTAAATTATAATTCTATTCTATTTCTAAAATTATAGGCATTAATATGGAGTTAGTCCCCCCTTTGCAGTTATAACAACTTCTAACCTTCTGGGAAGGCTTTCTACTAGCTTTTGGAGTGTGTCTGTGGGAATTATTGTCCCATTCAGAAGAGGATTTGTGAGGGCAGACAATGATATTGAATGAAAGGGCCTGATTCGTAATCTTTGTTCTAGTTCATCCTAAAGGTTTTCCATGGGGTTGAGGTTAGGGTTCTGTAAAGACCAGTCAAGTTCTTCCATGCCAAACTCATCCAGCCATGCCTTTATGGACTTTGCTTTGTGCACTGGGGCACAATCATGAACAGAAAAGGGCCTTCCCCAAACTGGAAGCATAGAATCGTCCCAAATGTCTTGATAAGCTGAAGTATTGTGTTTTCCCTTCATTGGAGGCCAACCCCCCAAAAAACAACCTGTCCTCTGCCAAACTTTCCAGTTCAGACAGTGCACTCAGGAAGATAATATTATCCTGGGATTCCCCAAACTCCATCAGACTGCCAGATAGGGAAGCAAAATTTGCCACTCCACAAAACAGGTTTCCACTGTTCCAGAGTCCAGTAGAAGCATGCCTTAAACCCCTCCATCCAATGTTTGCCATTGTGCTTGGTGATGTAAGGCTTGCATGCAGCTGTTTGGACATGGAAATCCATGTTATAAAGCTCCCAGTGCGCAGTGCTGATATTAATGCCAGAGGAGGTTTGGAGTTATGCAGTTACTGAGTCAGCAGAGTGATGGTGACTTTTATGCACGATGCGCCTCACCCCACTTTGTAATTTCACATGGTCTGTCAGTTTGTGGTTGCTGCTGAGGTTCCTAAACGCTTCCACTTTGCAATAATATTACTTACAGTTGATCGTGGAATATCGAGGAGGGAAAAAATTTCACTAACTGACTTGCTGCAGTGGTGGCATCATTTTACAGTATCATGCTAGATTTTAGTGACCTCTTTAGAATGCCCCATTCTTTTACAAATGTTTGTAAAGGCAGACTACATGGCTAGGTGCCTGGTTTTATTCACCTGTGGCAATGAGACTGAATAAAACACCTGAATCCAATAATTAAAAGGTGTGGCTCAATACTTTTGACCATATAACACAGCTTCCTGGGCACCCTTTTGGATGACAAAATGACATTTAATACACAAAAAGGTCATTTAGAAGCTTTTTTGAGAAACTGACAGGTTCTCAGCATCATAAAAATAATAGGCTGGAAGAAGCTCTCAAACATTGCCAAAATACCACTGGTTCCCACTCGAATGACCTTAGTAGTTTTTATCAGATTAGATGGACATTCTGATGGCCTCTTAATGTCCTCTTAATGCAGTGTTTTACATCCTGCTAGCAGGAAAGTGGTATTCCTTCCCAAGAAGGACCAAATCAGATATTTGAGATCATTCCGTTTTGCATCTGCTCGGTTGTTAAACAGGTTGTGGCCCATGCTACACATTTTAATATGGATTTTTGTATGGATGATGGATTTTTTTTAGAAATATTAAGGTAAATGTGGGTTTTTAGGTATTTAACAGCCAACTGTAAGTTTATTATGATGTAATTTATGCCATATATATATACTTGTGTTTTTTCATTAATTTTTGACATGTGTAGGTTGCACTGACTACTGCTTACAATTCAAATTGCCCCTCAGGGACAATAAAGGCAATTCAATCCAATCCAAACACTCAGCTGCAAACAGAGCAACATTCTGTTGCCACACACAGGTCTAATTAACATTCAAGATCATTACTTTATTAGATAGAAAATCCTGGTGTCTCTAAGGCAATTAGCAGATCCTGCATATTCTTTTCACAAATCATTCGAACATAATCTGCATATTCGCAAACAGTCCTTTGCTGACATGCTAGGCCACAGACAACACTGGGATTTAAAATTATTGATTCAGAGTGCATATGTTTTCCTTGTCATCTGAACATCTCTCAATGTGCTGCAGAGGACTGGTAATTCACACATTTGCAGGTGGGTGAGATGAATGAGCGAGACCCTAATGCGCAAATGACCTGAGAAGACCATTACCTCCCCAGAGTAAGATGAATGCAGGTAGGAAGGAACATCAGCATTGCTCAGTGGCTGTGACAGTAGTGCGTCTCTCAAGTGAGGCAGGGTAATGTGAATGTATCGCTACACGGGAGGTTGACTTTTTCATAAATGAAGTTGTCTAATGCCCACAGACGTCTGCTTGAGTCATTAGCTTCAGGTTTCCATCACGTTGGGCCCAACAGTCTGGGCTTTTACAGAGCTCGGGTGGAAAGATGTAAAAGTGGACATTTTAATATCACGCTTGATGGGACTTCATGTACAACAGTTTGCTTTCAAGTTGACTAATCTCGCACAGATGTCATTAGTTTGGCAGTTCATTACAGGTCAAGTAATTTTCCTATCTAATGACAGACAGAGCCTGAAAGCATGTGTCAATTATAGGTTCTGGACATACTGCTGAAAGCCTATTAAGATATCCATATAAAAATGGAAGACAGCATTCCCTCACATAAAAGTGAGTGCTCACATGTGCTTTACTCCAGTGGGAGGAGTGCCAAGATGCAGCCACGTCTGGTGTGGAATACAGTGTGTTGCAGTGACTGTCATCTTTTGAAAGCAAAGCATAGTGGTGAACGGATGAAAAAGGAAGGGAGCAAGCACACTCTGGAGAGAATCAGTAACAGTGATGGATTGTTCATAAGGGAAAGCTGAGATACACAAAGCTCTGCCTCTTGCATGACGGCAGAGGTAGAAATTAACAGCAGCAGCAGGTTAAAGTAATGTTTCTGCTTTCTTCTCGTTGTCTCTGAGTACCAGGTACCTGCATTTGCCTCCCTAAGCTGACATGGGTAAGACATAAAGACTGATGACCAGATTCTCATCCTCACTGCAGAGGATGAAGAGGAATGTCGAAATGACTGAGTATCAATTCCCCGGTTCCACCCACCTGAAACCATACTGTGTTCGCACTCGTGCCAGTCTTAAAAACAACGCATTCTGTAGAATTGTCCTACAGTGAGATGACAGCATTGCAGATGAAGCCTGGTGGGTGAGAGAGTGAAACTGTGGGGTTGCCACAGACAGTGTAGGAGAAATGTCAGACTCAAAGGAATATTTGAATTCCAGAAACGGGGGATGAATGTGCTCACCTGGCTTGGATAATAGACCAATCAAACATTCATGAGTCCCTGTATCAACTTGTGTGGCAGAGTTTGTGCAGTTGACCTTAAAAGCAGTGCGGTATTCCATCAGGGGTGCTCTGAGACAGATTTCTGTACATGACCTCACTGCCTCACAGCGAGCGCTAACACCTAAAAACATGGACACGCCTGGGCACACAGGAACTAACACACAATCAAAACAGGCACTTATTTGTGTGTGTGTGAAAAGGCCTTTAATTTGACATCTAGTTAAACCAATCTTCCTTCCTAAAAAAGCAGTCTTGCTCCTTGATTGTCTTCCAGAACCCTGTGTCTGAAATCTGACTGCCATCTGGTTAGTGGGAAGTGAAAAAAAAAGATATCTGGATGACTTTGCAGACACGTCATTTGTTTATTTCACTTTTCAGAGACAGGGCAGTTTTTTTTTCAAAAATGAAATCTAATTAAATGAATCCTTTCAGGTAAACTATGCTTAAATTGTAGAAACTGGCCTTTTTCAGCCATGTGCCCTACTGTGTCTGCTGCACACAAATAGTGTTTGGGGGTTGATAGGGGAATAGCGATACTCACAAAGACAGAAGTTACAAATCCCTTGAGTGAGCACAGGCTCAGGTTTCTGAAATAAGCACAGAGGTCTAAAGTAATCATACTGCTGTCCCAACAGTTCACATTCCAGTTGCGATTATTGCAGACAGCTTAGCAATGCTGACAATTAGGATCCCAGAAGGATTGTGGCATATCTTTGAGAGGGCTTTGTCAACAGCACTGAAGACCAATCACCCACTGGCACCTCTGCTCTATTTCCTGGGTTTTTAGTGTGAAACTAGCTCGTCTCTCGCATAAGTGACTGCAGTGAAGTGCATTAATAAAAGCAAAGGGAATAGCTAACATTCAAAAGTGTTCAGTTGCACTGATAAGCGATCAAGGTCAAGGTGTTCAAAGGAAGAAAAATCCCGTGATTAGGATCCTGAAACTGCTGGACTGTAAGGTGACATCCTATAAAATCCTTTATGGTAAAGACATTAAATCTCACTTTCATCAAACCACACTTTGATCTACTCCAATTTGATATTTCACTGAGAAGCAGTGGAATGAAACTAATTTAATTATTAACCGTTTTGATTCATCTGCTGATTAGAATGAAGATGAGTTAAGAACACAGTCCTATCTCATGCACAATCTATGGATGTTGTTTTATAGCAATAATTACTAAGGGACTTGCAATCTGATAATCTGAATCTCAAATTAATTTCAGTCTCACTTTCTTCCCTGAGACTGATTTAACTTCACATCACACTCAGCATTTCTGTTTTATGCTCTGAAAGTCACAGTGAGCTTACTACGCTAAAACAAGGCATCCATTATAAAAAAGCACTTTTATCAAGAAATTATGTGCAGGTCAGTTACTTTTAGTCTGACATGATAGTAGCATTTTTTTCATTTATTTTTAGATTGGTAAAATCCCAATCCCTTTGTGTGTCAAGTCTTCTCAACATGTCTTTGAGAATTCTGTGAATGCATGATTTTCTGTTTGACCTTCACCGAACATCTCATTGCACACTGACTCCCCATCATGCTTCCAGAGGTAATTCACTGGCTCAGTTTCACAGTTCAGTGGTTTCTACATCACAGACAAGCCCTCCAAACCTGTGAGACCAAATCCTGTCAATTATACTGAACCACGGATACTGTCACCGACTGTACCAATCAAAAGTTGATAATGACAGAGAGGGGCATTAAAACTGTACGGGTACAATGGGATAGTGGCAAGGTCAGGTAGCATTAGGTACTTCTAAAATGAAGACCTCTCCTGTGGGCAGTGGTGTGAAATGTACTGCAGAGATCAAACTGTCAGAGTGGACACAACATTAAAATCTTCTCTAAAAACTAATGTAGACTCTTCCAGACATTAGTCTGACCAACTGAGAAGGTCTCAGTCTTTTACAAGTCATGACAAGGAGCAAATGAAGCAATGCTGCACAATACTGGTCTCTGTACCTTCTCCACAAGGCTGAAAGAGCACAATATTCATCCTTGCTGACAGTTAAATAATAGATGTTCCAAAAAAGTAATCTTTCTCCTGAACTCCATCATGATATGAACTATGAATTGAAAATTTGAAGAAAATGGATTATACTGCCTGGATGTCATAAAAGGCATGCTAACATGAGTGACAAGATGATATACATTTTCTGGGGTTGTATTTGTGAAGACTGTGCGATTTATGGAGTACTGAGAGGTTGTGAGGTTGGTTATGTTATATTAAAGGGCTTCATAAAAAATTTACCTTGTAAAAACATGAATGACTAGGCCAAATGAACATTGTTTTATGTGCAAATAAGTACTAAATCTCACAATTAAATAAGAAAGAAGAGAATCAAAATATATATTTCTGTTTATACAGATAAACAATGGTGAAGCAAAACCGTCTCCTGGTGTAGCATATATTTATATTATTAATGCACTAAATGTGCATCTGTTTTGTGTTTTGGTCAGCCTTTAAAAAACAATAAGCATTTTGTAATTATCTATCTCCGTCATGAGCAGATGTGAAAATGGTACAAATGATATCTTTGTAATGCCAGATAGACTACAGAATCACTGGGGGCTACCATTCTGCACAATGCACTAGCACACCTACAGTATGTATTACTGCAATGCTGGGAGACACACCACAAGGTTTCAAGAATCTGAAGCACAATAAATGAACATGATCTCCAGCATGATCCCTGAACATAACACATCATTCCTGATGTTCTGCACTGCATCTCTGGCAAGAGGCCGGGAGCACAACATCCAAAATGCTGCCTCTCTCGGGTTTGGACACCAAAGACTGATGGGATTAAGAGTGTGTGGGCTGATAGGACTCTACTCTGATGCTATCCCTCCGATATACATCATTATAGAGAGGGGAATCCCACAGGCACTGGGATTAGCCTGCTAGATTTTCTCTGCAGGTGATAAGGGAGCGAAGGAGAGGCTGGCAGAACTACACAACATAATGGGGTGATGGGAAAGCAGAGATAGGAGGGAGCCAGAGGACTGTACTGCCTGGTGTTACGCATGTGGTAGGAAAAACAGGGCGCTCGGGTATGAGTAACTGTGAACAATAGCTACAGGGAAGGACAACTTTGAGATAGGTGTACGTCACAGTCTCTGTGGGCAAAAATGCGCAGGCTACATTGTTCTGGGTGTTTGTTGAAGTGCGGAGCAGATGTGAGAAATAATTTTTTATGATTTTTGCAATCCAGCTGAGATCCAGTCTCTGCAGATTTGTGAAAGCTGATGAGAGGGGCTGCAGGTTGGCACGTGAAGTTCGTGGAAATGAGAATGTGTGGGTACAGGCCAGTCAGTGTTAATGCATTGTAAATGAAGGCTTTGTGGTGCTGCAGTGTCTATATAACTTTGATCCTTCAGATGAATGTTCACCTCGGAGTCTAAGGAACTACACAGGCCCAATAAAGACCAGTAAAATTCCTCTCTTCTAGCCATGAAGACACCGATAAACCATATAGAATAATCCCTCACATATAGCTCTGGCAAAGGCACCTCAGCTCTCTCTCGCTCACATATCAAACATGTATTCCCTCAGCCCTGCAAATCCCAGCTTAACCCTCACCCCGCAAAACCAGGCAGCTAGTTATCACCACAGCTTTGACATTAGCATGCACACCCTCTCTCATTTGGGAGATCTTCTTAAGAGTCAGGGATGATAAAAAGCTTTCCTCTTTACCGCTCTTCCGCTCCTGACTTTGACTCACCCTTCCTCTGCCTGGACCTGCCTGCCTCTAACTATGACTTGGAGATGAAACGCTTCATTCACTTTCTTTTTCTCCTCCTTTTCTATTATCATGCAGTGCTAGCAGAGCCCTGCTTGACATTTTTCTTTTCCTCTACTCCTCTCCAGTCTCCAGTGTACACCTGCTGACACTTGAGAAACAAGTGCTGTACTATGCAAAAAAGCACTCCCTTTCTACTATTACTGTATATACCAAGTTGCCTTTAGCTCCTTGGGGTCATGATTACATCTGATTTCTTGTGGCATTTTCTTTCAGTAACTAGATGATTAGCTGTTTTGTAATATTAGAAGTTTTAAGAGGGTTGAGTGTCAGTCTGGACCACTAAAATAGCATGTCAGCCTGTAAACATTATAATAATGATGTGTCTGCATGTCAAAGGAAAGTCTGGAAGATGCTCCAATCAGCCTGGACATGATGAAACCAAAGTAAGCTAACTCAAACATTGCTCAGCGTCTAATTTGTCACTGGATGTTTAGATTTCTGCCCATCCTTCTTACATCATTCCAGAAAGCCAAGGGCTAAAAATATATTCCAACACCGTTGGTATAATACTTTGATAATGCAATTACACTGCTTCGTGGCTGAATGGGGAGGGCAAAAGAACATGAAAGACCGGTTGAAAGCATGAAGGGGTGACAGAGCTATGGATTATGAGGGAACGTGATAATAAAAATGAAATCATCAGACACTCAAGCGATTATGCTAATGAGCTCATTCAGTATTCATCACAGGTTAATCTGCATGCTGGTAAGAGAGCAGTGGCATATTCTTGAACACACAAAGCTTTGATTGAACTGGCAGCAAGTCACCTCACCTCTGGAGTCTAAAGGCCTGAGGAAGGGTCAAAGGTGAAAACAGATTTTTTGAGATGAGCATTTGTGGAAAATTAGTAGTAGTAAGAGTAGTTACAGTAGGTGTTACTGTCTGAAATACAAAAATAAGAAGAGGACGCTACTCACATGGACAAAATACATCAAATCGACTTCTTTCTGGAATATAATGTACATGAGAACCAGTGTTGTTGCTCAACTAGTATTGACCAGATGAGATTTTAAAGGGAACCTGGTGACCTTTGTTGTCTGGTCAGGTGATGGAGCAAAGAAAAAAACGTGAAAGGTCTTGTGGATTAGTGCCTCTGTGCTGGAAAGAGGAACTGGTCCAGGAGCCTCATCACACTGACAGCAGATTAGTGCTCCACGGCGCCAGAGCAGACGGTGCAAGATTAACTTTGATGTGCGATTCCACACAGAGCAGCCGCTGGATATCAGCTTCCTCCACCAAATGGTCCCTTTACTCTGACTTTGCAGAGTGTGCATTCATGAGGTACAGTATCTAAAAATCTGCTCATTTAATGGCAGACTGTAGTGTCACCAGACATATGTAAAGGATGATGTTATTAGCTATCTGCCCTTTAGGACAGTATTTATAATTTTCAGTATCAGTCATTTTGTGTGTGCATGTGTGTGTTTGTGTGTTTTGGGCTTTTATATGATATAGGGGTGCTCCATCAATTTTTCAGATAAAGATCAGTTTCTTTATAATAAGGAGTGCTGCTTGTAAAAATAGTTGTGTAATGTCTTATGAGGATCTTGAGGGGGTTTATCTGGTATATATAGCCCCTGATTATGTCAGAGCAATGTCATCAGGGTTATCTGTGCTTTGGCTATAAGATAAAGCCTGGTATAATGGAGTTTGAAAGAAGTAGGAATTCACCATTCAAGGAAGGTTTAATGAAATATGCTTTCTAGTTGACTTCGGGGAACTCTGAATCAGTCTCTTACATGTTTCACAACTGTGTGAAAATGCAATACTAAATGGACTATCCATTAATTCATCAATTGTTTAAACTATTTCATTTTAATGTCAAAAATAATTGAAAATGCCCATCAGGATTTTCCAGACCTGAAGGTGATGTCTTGAACAACTGTTTCAAACCCAAAGGTTATTTAATTTCCAATTACAGAAGACAAATAAAAGCTGCATATTTTAGAGGCTGATATCAAATGAAATATCAGTTGATTCATCTTCATGACAAATGGAAAAAAAATTGTTGGATTAAAAGTTCCAGATAAGCTTGTAAATTGACAGGTGTTAAGATTATTAAATTAAAGTGCTATTTCCAAAGTCAAAAATGAACTTTGATCTGAAGGCAAACAAATCTAAAGCTACAGGCATTTTAATGTTATAACAAATGATTAAAAATAGGGTACACACAGGCAATGCTCAGAATTTATAAGAAAGGCAAAAGTCTCTGTATAATACACATCGAGGAAAAGAATCAATTTCCCTCAGGCTCAACAACAAAAAAATTCTAGGATCTGTTTGAGCTGCAACTTTAAATTGTCTACATCAGCTTTTTGCACCAAAAAGTTGCAGCCACTTATATTCAGGTTTGCTTCTTTTATATATAAAACTACATACACATTCAGAATGGTGTGCATGAGATACTGTAGTACTTAACACATAAATGGCTGGTCCCAGTGAAGTATTGTCTTTGAAAGAAACATCAAGGTAAAAATTCTGGCAGTTCAAAAAATAAAGAAAAAGAAAAAGGCAGTTGCCAGTTCAAAGGGACACTTCAAAATCTCACAGTGAAAGTGAGGGGGATAGCGGAGACAGAAAGAGTGGTGAAGCGTAAAAATGTACTGAGCGCTCGCTCAGAGAGTGTGGACAGCAGCCAGACCGGCGACAGCAGCGAGCCCAGATAACAGCAAGTACCAGGAAGCTGTGAGAACCTATAGGGAAGTATTGGGACGAGCTGCAGCTCTTCTAACAGCTGCAGACTGGCCCCTAGGGCAGAGTAGAGCTACTAGCTGCAGCCATATCTACCATCACCCCACCTGCACCATGCTACATCATGCACATGGGGACATCATTACTTTTCCCATTTCACTCCTCAAGACTTCTCCTGTCAAATCAAAAAAATGACATGAAAAGTAATAACTTGGGGCCATGGCAACAACAACAACACAACCAAAAGGTCATTTTGCCAGTGAAAATTGGTCTTGCATCCACACAATCTATCAGTCATCAACAGGTTTATTGCAATGTCTGCTTCCACAGCAGGGGTGGCTGAAGCCTGAATTAAACCGACCCAGGGCCAACGTGTACTTAATGACACAACTCCCATTATTTATAACTTCAACATCTTTGTCAGTGCTGAGGACAGACCTCCTGGTGAATAATGATGTTAAAACTCTGAGGACAGCCATAGTAAAAGCACAGCTTTGGCCCCCACCACAGACAGCACATTCAAATGTACCGTTAACAAACGTGACTGAATGAAGGTTATTCATTTTAATCACACCACAGCACGCCCTTTTCTTCCACTATCCCAAGGGGTTGCTATATTTAAGCACTTTTTCATTCTTTTTCCTTTTTTTGGTCTTGGCTAATGGCAAAGCAATTGCTATGTGGGATGTCTGCCCTTGAAGAATCAGACAACAGAAGGAGACATTTCTACACACTGTAGATGTGGAGTGAGCAAACCCTATCATATTCCGTGTCTTCTTCTTTGACTGTGCCATTTTAAGAAATCCAATCACTCCCCAGTTAGCCTTTATTTTTCTATTTTTGTAATGTTTTCCCTCCAAAACATGTAATGTTAGTTTTGTACCTGTGCTGTAAAATTAGCTCTCTGTCCTGGGAGAGAAAGAGCAGGGACGTTCATCTCCCATTTTTCCCACTTTCTAATTGGACTTCTCCATCTGTTGAGGTCTACAAATTGTCTTCTGGGGATGCTTTAGCTAAAACATCCTATCAAACACGCAAATACATGAGGGACACTCTTCTTGGAGCTCTGCCATACCAGGCGCTGAACGAGTATTTTGTTTGTGTGTGTGTGTGTGTGTGTGTGTGTGTGTGTGTGTGTGT
>VUQH01054283.1:10826-23525 GCA_015106775.1 Etroplus canarensis | reverse complement strand
TGTATATATACCTGTGTGATGTATGATCAGAAGTCCAGCAGCATACTGCCTGAAGATGAGTAGATATACAGTATGCGCTTAACTCTGATTGGAAGCTGGCAGAGATGGCTTCTTGGGAAATTAATCTATCTACCACACAGCAGATCTGCCAGTAGCAAGTGACATACTTTAATAAGAATGATTTCACAAGATGACAATGCAGATGGGTGCCTGAAAAACCGTGTCAGTAGTATTGACTGTTTGTCACATATGCATCTAATAAATGTTTCTCTTCTGCAGTCCCAGAAGAGGTTAAGCAAACAGAATCTAAATCTGAAAAATAGGCAAACTTTTTGGATTCTTTTCCAGTTCTCACTTGGAGCTGTTAATGATATGGGAAATTGTGTTCCTCACGCTTGTCACTCTTTACATCCCATTGACTGGGAGTTGAATACTCAGGAGCGAGCAGTGGAACGTGTGACAGTGTATTTGTGGTGATGATTACAGCCCATTAACTTTGATGGATGCCATTTCATAGAAAAGACGATGGGAGTTGGAACAACAGCAGCGCAGCTTGTTTTTCGTCTCCGAAATGCATGCACAAAAATCTTGGAGAAATAAACTGCAGTAAAACTATATGTAAAATTGAAATTCGAATCAAAATGACATCACATTTCCTTTGGTGGTAATTGAATATCACATCTGACAGGTTGATGTTGGATCAGTCTACCTAGAAGCTCAGGCATGAGCTTGACCTCCAGAGGACAGAAAGGACCACAGCAGCTAACATTACCACATATTTGACCAGATGATACATCAGAAGTCTAAATATTGTGAGCATCATGTGTAAGAGGCATGTAAGAGTGAGTATGAATATGCAATCAAGTAGACTGAAAGTGACTGCTGTGTCTGATTTTAACAGCATTAACTGTTTGGGCAGCTTTTTCCTTCTGCTCAACTCACTTTGCCCTTTGGCCCTAGTCAGAATGAGACACATTTGATTTGTCTGTGCCCATTGTGTATAGATAACACAGGGTATGCCAAATATCTAACTCTTAAACTCCTTCATAGAGATTACATACAATTGGCTAAAGGGAAAATACAAATAATAATCAGCTGTTTACAGTTTTCCACTAATACCTTTGGGGGAAAAATAAAAATCCCCATATGGAAATGCAGTCCTTAAGCAGCTGAGATACTCCTGTGCAGAACACCTGCAATGAAATTCACAGGCAGGAAATTGTCTAGATAGGAGCTGAACCCACATTGCAGTAACACCTAGACAAACAGTAATCTACAGTAGCTACAGTCTAGCCCTTTCCAAATAAAGCTTTTGATTATTGTTGTTTTACATCAAAGAAATCTAACCAGTAAAACATCAGAAAGCATTGACGAGGCAGGATTAGGATTTGTCTTTCAGTTTGTTTTTTGAACTTTAATAAGTTTCCCTTGTTTGACCTTATTGTTTGTCTGCATGATGTCCTCTGTGGGCCATGTAATCACAAAAAAGGGCTTAAACCATGTACACATGGCTACAAATCAGGGTTTTTTTACTTCAAATATTTATCTGGTTGGCACTTAAGAAGTACTTTCGTCTTTTTGTTTCAGCTAAATGCCCAGAGAATAATTCAAAGTTGTTCTTTGTCTATGCATCTGTCACTGTATATCAATAGATTATAATTATTGATGCATTAATTTGTGAACAGTATTTTAATGTTGCTGCTCATATAGGGCTTATATCGGTAAATTTTATGTGTATTGAAAGGTGTTTTATTCTATTACAGTACAGTGGACCACGTATTTTATTGTAAATTTTCCTTGAAGCAGTTGGTAGCTATAGCTGTCAAACACTTTCCCCCTTAAAGTGGTGTAAAATAGAAAAACCCAGAACCTTGAAATTGTACTTGAATAGGTTTTTCATAGGGTGACCACATATATACAGCCCACCTACAGCACTGGTCAGGCCCAGCTCCACAGCAATGTAAAAGTATGCATTGCATCCTTAAGCTTAAAAATGTGCACCCTGAGCAGAAATTTATGTAATATATAGATTTAATTGTAAGAAAGGAGTGGAAACTTAAGCTTAGTGCATTGCATGATAGTTAGTCTAACCATCACGTAATGCACTCAATAAAGCACCAAGTGAAATTGTGCATATCTGTAACACAGTGGCAGTTTAGATTTAAATGGTTGATATAAACTATGTGTGTAGTTCATATCAACTAGTCAATAATCAGCTTTTGATAAAGAATAATCAATTTCAGGTGATCACCCACAGTCTATGGATGCACACGAAGTAAATTTGTGCTACAACAAGGCCAAACCATGGTGGGTGTCACACGTGACACATTATCAGGAGAACACTGACATCCTGTGTGAGCACTTTGAATATAGCTGAGCAGAATGATTCAGTAAAATGTGAATTAATCAAGAAGATATACATAGAAATACATAGAAACATACATAGAAACATATTTCTCTAACAAGATATCTTTTAATGCTGATGTCAAAATAGTCTGCGATAAGACAACCAAATGTAGAAGTCCTTCAGTGCATTATTAGAGAAAAATAGTCAAGTCTTACCATATTTTAGAGTACTTTCACAGTTGTATAATCAAAACCCTAAAACTAACACAATGAAATTTGATTGTGCAAATTTGAATTCTTCTGCAGCCATGTGAGCACCTTTGTGAGGCTGTATTTAAACATAATGTGTTGAACAAAATGGCAACATGTTACTGTAACAGCATGCTGGTGTTAAGTTGTTTTTTTACCATAGCACATAAGGATACCAATATTTGTGAACTGCACATAAAGTAGTGGTCAAAGTAATACTTTGATTTGGTGATGGGGTTATATGATACGGTCTTCTGGGGCCACAAGTTTCTGCATACAGCTGCAAGAAAAAAAATAGGAAGAGGCATCTGTACAGCTCACAGTTCCAATGTTGTCTCCTTTTTTGGAACACTTTAATCATCATTTCTGGAGAAGTAATTAATGCAAGGTACACTTACTTTTTCCCACTCAGTATTCAATAAACAGTTTGTGTGTCATTAGTTTAGTTGGACTGTGTTTGTCTTATGTGACTCAGATAAAACTCACTAATCATGACAAAAGTGCAAGTAATTTCAAACTTTTACTTGCATCTGTAGATGTGATATTTCAGTGTGGATCAAAGCAGTGGACAGACTTACATCTCAGCTTGGCCATTCTTGTAGCCATGCCAGCAAATTGGCCTAAACAATTTCTGCTGCTAGCTGTTTATACAGAAACCTGGAAGAAAATACTATGGTTTATCACGGTGGGATAGTAAATTATGCTCAAATACACACAAGAGACAGACACTGATATGTGCTGCTTTCACTAGTCGCGTAACTGCTCTGAATTTACAGTGGGTGGGTACAATAGAACCATCATCACTGTTTCCCTCTGTGAAGATTTAATGCTCAGTTCTTGAGAATGTGACAGTAAAGTGTTGATTTAACACTGCGGTATTTTTAAGACTAGAGTTTGTGGTAATTTAAATGTATCACAGTGTTATGTGTGACTGAAATTTTGATAAGAAGAAACAACACCTTTCAGATACAAAAAATCACACAAAAATACAATAAAATATTCACAAACCTGTTCCTATTGTGGGGCTATTGTATTAGAATAGTTTATAGAGCATTTTTTATTATGTCCACCACCACAATAGGAGGAATTGGGAGCTAGATTTTGTCTTTACAATATCACATCAAAATTTTACAAAAATTATGAAATATTTACAGAATTTATCTTCAAAAGTCATGCACTTTTAAAAGCTCAGCTGATGCTCTGAACCTGATTTTAAAAAAAATGATGGCACTGCAGACTCACAATCTAATATGTCATCAATCCATGTGAGATCCCGTGGAGATACTTACAGAAGAAGAAAATATTGAAGCTGTGGTGATGATACTGTACATGAGAAATTAGTTTGAGGTGAAAGGGAAAAATATTGCCCCTGAGCATGTGCCCTGTTTAGTTTCTGTTTGACCAAATGGCCTACATTAGGTGATAAATTTAGCTATTTATAGTAGCTGGGGCAGGCAGGAAACAGCTGCCATGTGTCAGGGTGACAGGCTGACATCCCTCATCTCAGCAGGACCTCCCTGCCAGGCAGACAGGAGGAAGCTCTTTATACCTAAACTGAAATGGGACATAGCCTCTTATCATTCATGCTGCATACAGAAACTAATAATCTATGGTGCCTGTGGCAAAGACTCAACAATGAAACTGGGTTAACAGTGGCTAGCATGGGCAGCTCGATTCAAAGCCACATTTGCGAGCTTTACAGAGCCCTGTTTTCTTTTTACAGAGAAGACTGTGGATTTCATTCAAGTGGGATCAGTATTGATCATGAGAAGCTTTTATTGTGGCGTCTTGGCACTGTAAACTGGCACAAGATTCCTCAGCTCTGATGAAAAAATGTGTTGGTTCACAAGTGCTGAAAGAAGGGTTCAGGCCAACGAACAGGCAGAATCAATATTTACAACTTTGCTTGAATCTGCTCATGTTCAGGTCTTATGAATGGCTGTAAACAAAGTTTCAATTAATGCAGTAGCATCAAAGTTTTAGTGTTTTCTCTGAAACATATAAAGAGCCTTGCCTTATGTTTGATTCAGTAACGTGAAAGTCTGTATTGATTTCAAAGCTCTCGCAGCATCATTACATTAACTGTTATAGAAAGAAAGTCTCTCACTATGAAATGAATGTACACTATGTAGCTTTTAAAGGCAGGTAGTTTAAAAACTGGGGTAATTGTCAAGGTAATGTGTTTCTCTCATTTCAACCTGGTTAATATTTTGCAGATAGGCTTTAGACTCAACACAGCTTTCTCTTTAAAATCTTATCCACAGTGGTGTCCTATCACTCTTCAAACAAAGTGTCAGGAAAGCACAAGTTACTTTGAATTCTTTTGTTTCTGTTTCAGTCATTCAAATGACTGATTATTGCTGTTAGCTATAATCTCTGCAGATCACAGATGCTGGCTTGTTAGCTGAGGGGTATTCTGATAAAGAGACAAATGTCAGGGGGAGGGAGATTCACACTCTGGCATTATAAAAGCTGGCACCATTTCAAGATATTATGTTTGCTGTGCTGTCCCACGTGCTTGAGGAAAATAATCGGTGCAAAGAGCAACACATCTCTCCCAAACTCCTTACAGTGACGGGTTAGAATATCACCATCTTCTGCACAACTTTTTCATCCTACATCTGTGCTGCGAGGTTGGATTTCGAGGTCAAGAAGAGGGCAAAGGCTGGTTTAGTTCTTGGGATAGCAATATAATGAATGCTAGCTGTTTATCATAGTGACAGTGGCAATTGAAGAGCAATAGTTTCTCTCTTAAGCAGCACTCATCGTATGCTACGGGAATAGTAAAATGTTCACATAGGCATAGTGGGCATTAAAAATGTAACAGCTCACCATGAAAATAAACACAGCTTGTTCTTTGTATGTTGATTAGTTTCAGAGTTATACAAAAGTGATAAGTGAAAGGGGCATTGGCCTGCATATGTAAAACTCAACAGTTTATTATCAGTGACTTTTTTCATGATTCTAATGTGACCATGTGGCTCATACCAATTAATTCCTTTGTTGTTTCAACAGCATATTGAACTGATAATTAGTTTGTTGACCTTACAGTGAAACCCAAACCATGAAATTTTAAACAAGTAAGTGATAATCACTATTTTTCTCCAAGGAAACTGTTGGTAGCTGTTCTTGTAACTATAAAAGGGTTTAAGCAGTATGTGAAAAGCTTGCTGTGAGATTATAGCAAAGTCTTGTGACAAAGTGACAATGCTGCAGATGAGGTATGGTTTAGCTGATAAAAAAAAAAATCACTCAGTTAGGCCAAGATTGTGATTACATTACAATAAGGTTAGAGAAACATTACATATTATGTCAAGGTAAGGAAATGATTTTAGCCATTGTTTATAAAAAACTATTCTCAATCTCTTGTTTAGTGAGAAGACTGATAGGAAGCCTTATACTGTCTGTCCATGCAGCCGTCATTTACAAATCTTGCTACCGCTACAGGAGCTGACTGTTTGCTAGATCTTTACCGAGCTCTGTGTGGTTAATAACTATGATGGATAGAAGAACTGATAATGGTTTTTTAGGTTGTGGACTCAGAGGTCAAGGTCACACAGAATGTGACCATCATAGGGGCTTAATGAGCTGCCATTTTTTTATACTTAACTGCTATGACAGGTAGAAGAACTGATAAAGTTTTTGACATCACAGGGTCATCAGTGAAAATGTCGTTACCACTACAGCTGACTAGCTTTGCCGATCGTTTCCAAACTTTGTGTGGTTAATACCTATCATGACCAGAGTATCTGAGAACGAGATTACGAGATTGTGGTGTCAAAGGTTGAGGTCATTTAGCTTTACAATTAGTTAAAAATGCTCCTGCTGGACTCCTGATTGGTAGACAAAAACATGAACTCATTTCACCTGTCTTATCTTGGCATCGTTACAATGGCTTCCCGTGCAGTTTAGGATTCATTCTAAAATCCTTCTGTTCATTTATAAGTTCTTGCATGGGCTTGCTTCTAAGTATTTATCAGATTTGTTACAGTTTCATACCTCATGTAGAATGCTTAGATCAGCTGACTAGAGGGTGTTTATAGTTCTAAGCTCCAGACTGGCTCTTACAGCCAATCAGTCCTTTGCAGCTGTTGCTCCTAAACTCTGGAACAGCCTCCTGCTCCAGATCAGGTTTTCTGCCTCACTAACAGTGAGGCAGAAAAAAATCAAAAATCTTACCTCTTCTCTTTAGCCTTTTCATTTTAGTTCTAATTTACACCTCTGTCTTTTTTATCAGTATTGGTTATCTTATTTACAATTATGTCTTATTTATGCTTTTAACTGTGTTGCCTTAAAGTTTTGTTGTCTGAATGTCATATTCATTGTTTTATTGATTGCTGTGGAGCACTTTGGTCAACATTTGTTGTACTTAAATGTAATACAGAAATAAGCTTGATTTGAACTAACTTTGCCTAGTATAAAGACTGCAAGCAAGCCAAAATATCTTGTGAAACATCTTGTTTGTCCTTGTCCAAACATCACAAAATCCTCATACCAGCTCCTCTTACTATCACTAACTTACATGTTCAATCTTTTGCTGTTGTTGTTGTTTAATGCTGTTTAAATGGCCAGACACAGAGACAAACCGACTGCAGAAAGCAAACACATGAAACTGAAGAAATGACTGTTGTTTTGGCATAAGGAATATAATGCTACAAAGAAACAGGAAATGACAATATAAAAATGAAAGACTCCTAACATCAAACCTGGTCCTTGGTGTCAATAATTCATCATCAGCAGAATCAATACAGCAAGAAAATGTCTCTTTAATGCATAGACCTGTTTTTTCTTTGTTTTGTGCTTACACATGGCAGTCAATTTTTTGGTTCATATAAGTCTCACAGTATTATATTTTTTTACCATTAAAAATGCCTTGCCTTTTAATGTGCATGTAGTTACTTTATGAATAAAGAAATGAAAAAATGAATGAGCAGTGTTGGTGATAGTGAAGATATATTCAGAAATATAGTAACCTCATAAATAATGGCAAGTGGTGCTCTGCTACATATTACATTACCTCTTTGAATATCACCACCTTTATAATGAAAGGTCTCTGACCGATCTGGGTGATTCTGCTTTAACATGATACTAAATTTTGCAGCATTGGATACCCTCTGTGTGTTCCACTAAACACATTTTTATTGATCTTGATATGATAAGTGAATTGATCTAATGCTAAGCTCAGTGTAGAGTATCATATGACTAGAAGAATCTATTTAGAATACGCTGTACATTTCAACAAAGTGATGAGGAGGCATTATGTGCGTCTGCATAGCAGACAAACCATTTTCATCTGTATGTAAATGCCGAGTATGTAAATAACCCATGCTGCACTGGAGAGGGAGATGGCTGTTGGGCTTGGGTTTATCATTTGCAAACTGTTTGATCCTCTGATCTTGTGGCATACACTTTACATCGGATATCTTTTACAGCATATCAAATTTCAAGATCATACACAATCACATAATAGGCAATATTTCCTCATTTCATTCATTCACTCAGGCTGGATCGGGGTTTCTAGGCTGTTAGATTGGATGGGAAACAGGCAGAGAAAATGCTTTCTAACAACAATGAAATCTAGGTGATCTGTTTTCTCACATATCTCCTTATTTCCTAACGCAATGATGCTGCATTCATTCGGTGCAACTTTAATCTTGTTGTGAAAAATTCCATTAATCTTGTACATTGCTTGCAATACAAAGAAGAAGATAAAAATGCTGAGCAGTGGCAAAAACACTGATGCCATATTTTACATCCTCACACTGCGTTACCAAGGCCCATAGGCAGAACATGCTAGTCTATTTCCCTGCTTAATGTTGCACATTTAAATTGAATTAATGAAAATCCCCATCGTGAAATGAGTGTTATTGGTGCTGCCTCGAAGACGGGCTGTCAAAGAAATCGAATCAAATGGGAGGACAGCCATTTTGTCCTTGCCATATAGATTATTTATCAATCTGACCATCCGCAGTGACGCATGCCTGCTTTTAGAGTCAGTTCACATACACAGTAACCTCACGTCAACCAACCAGCTGGCCATAATCTGTTTTTCAGTTCAGGGTTGACTGACCACAAATACATTTTCTTTCTTACACTGAATTTTTCAGTGAAAATACATATAATTAAAAATAATGTGACATCCAGATAAACAAATAAAAACCTTTGAACTTTGTGCTTAAAAGCGCATAAATATGATGTAATAAATATGCAATATGTGAATGGCCTTAAGATTCAAATTGATCATTCTACTCACACCTCCAAAACACCCTTTTAAATATCTTAACTGCCAGTTTGAAACTGTTCGAGCAAACAAAGAGAATAAAGAAAATGCAGGGGCTTGCGTATTTTCAATTTAGCAGATGTTTTTTTTCTACAGATTCTGTCTTTCACAACAATGATCTTAATCTCCCCTGAAGAAAGCTGCCTCCCTCCCCTCACTCTCACTCTCCCTCCATTTTACAGTCATTTGCATGGGCAGAAAGGAGCTCGTATGGAACACATTTCAGTGCCAGGTTCCTCTCATTAAGTCACCTGTCACTTCAGAACCATTATACCAGCCACGTATTAGCATCACCTCTCCTCCCCAATAAAGCAACTGGAGGGCCACAGTGAGCCCATGGGCTGATGGCAGCCTACACATTTTACATTAGCCACTTCTGTTTTACACAGTAATACATCACATTGCTCATAATGGATTGCTGATTTTCATAATGTGCATAACATACACAATGGCAAGTGGTGTAATTTATTCCACTGAACACAAAAATTACACCAATTGCTCTACATAATCAAACACACCAAATGTTCTCACTGACTGTCGTGCTCAGAAGAAGAAAAAAAAGAGTGAAAATTCTCTGCATTGGCTGCCAGGGGCATGGTAACTTATCCAACCACATGAGGACTATATCATCAAGCATGCGTTTGTTATCTCTTGGGTACAGATACAGTAAAAGGCCCTCCAGATTGTTCCTGCACATTTCAATTACATTTGACATGCAGTGAAAGGTTTCGACTTCAAACAGCTTTGCACTGCAACAAACTAAACCATGAAGTTAACGCTTTGCATTGTAGTTTTCGATTGCCATGGGGCTGAGGTGTCAAAACTGGCAAGCATGATAATGGTTATACTTCTGGTGGTTTATGGGCCCTCCAGTGACCCTTGTGTCTGTTAACCTTGCTTTCTCTGTCTTATAAATCCCACCCTGAGAGGTTTATAGGGCTCACTTGTCAAGTCGTTCCAGCTGTATTTGGTGGGTGGAGCTGCAGCACAGACAAATGACATGGTTATAAATTCTGCATCTGTTGAGTGACTACAACGTATATGTGTTGCACCATAGGACAATTTACAGAGTAAATGTCACAACAAATGAGTAATTCTAATTACCATTCCTCTCAGCATCTTGGCAGTAACTGAAAGAATAAAATCAGATAAGGAATGGCAGTGAAAAATGTGTGTGGGCTTGCATGTTTGAGACAGAAGCTAGGACTTATCATGTCTATCAAAGTTAATGTTTGCCTGTGTCCTGAGGACTGTGTGTGTCTCTACGCCAGACTAAACCCTGTCCTCCCCACTCCTCTTCCCTTGTGGGTTGCGCTTGACTTCCACCGTTTTCACAGCTGCTCTCAGCAGTGCACTCCATTACACCTTAAATCACTTAAAAGATCTGAAGCACCAAAAAACTCCCTCTGCAGCTAATTCACCCTGACCATGTGGATCATCTAGAGAAAATAAGAGCAGGAAAACACTGCAGCATATGATTCCAGCCTAATAAAGTGCAATGCTATGTTGGAATCTACTGCAGCCCTTAAATTAACAATATCAAGTCACTAAATTATACTCTCAGCAACGACTCAAAGATACAGCAAAGCTGCAGATAAAAATCTCATATTTTACACCCAGTCACCCAGTTCATGGCAGAAGCATTCTGTCAGAGGCAGATTCCTTTTTGTTGGATATCCAAAAGCAGCCACAGAGATTAGGCTCAATAAAGAAGGAGGGATAAGTGGGTCTTGTCCTGTGTTTGGTGGCACAGAGCAGTAGACACACAGAGGCATGACACGCAGCTGCACAGTGCTATTGATTCTCCGCTGGTCTCCAGGCACCCTTCCCTTTCATTCAGGCTGCCTGCCAAGTGCCTCTGAACAGGAGCCCCTGCTCTCCCAATGTCTGCACGTCTGCTTAAGCACAATCAATGGGCCATCAGCAGGGGAGAGAACGCACACCACAATCTTTACTTCAACAGGGTGCAAGTGAGGGAAATTGAAAATATATGTAGTGGAAAGGCATCATGATACCATGCAGGCAAAAAGCATCATTGACTATCAGAATGAAATCAAATGCTTTCAAAGGCTTCAAATGGAGGTTCCAGCTAGTGGCGCCCCCGCTAGTCTTTAAAGAGCTTATTTGCCAGTGAATGAAAAGACAACCCCATTCATATGGGTCTAAATATCTATTTGTCAGATGTGGATCAATTTTTCTGCATGCTGAGCTCTGAAACAAACCATCAGAATACCTCATTTCCCCTGATCTGATAAGCATTTGAAGGTGATTGGAGGAGAACAGAGCAGATACTTTTCTCACTCCAGTGTATCAGTAGACATGACTCCGGTTTACAGGCTTGTATGAGATATGTTTTTTTTTAGAAGCACTCCTCAAGACAATGATGGATCACAAGAAGGGGTTGACTTTGTCTTACAGTGATGGGTATTCAGCCTCTCCACCGGTGGTCCACTATGCAGCATTCTGCACCACTGTAAGGCTTCACTTCAGGTTGCAAATCTGTCAGCCATGCTGTCATGGATCACAATGGAGTGACAAAGATGTTCCCATTACCAAGGACATTTCAGTTTTGTTCTCTCAGAGAAAAACATCTTTTTCGAATCCATCTTGAGCAACACAAAGGGGACTCCGAGCTGAATGCAGCAATATCTTTGTTGTTCCCCAAAGATAAATAATGGTTCCTCTTACACAACCCATCTTTCATCTGTGCTTTGAATCTAAATGGAAAGCATGGCCAATGCAGCATTGTGTTTGAGGTGGCTGCTTCAATCACCAGATCATGCACATTACTAATTATGCTCTCATTGGTCATTTCGAGGGTGAGTGGTAGTTCGACTGATATTGAGTGAGCACAGAGGGAAGACTTGTATGCCATTAAGAAGACAGAAAATCCACTAACTCAGTGTCACCCGCAGCATGGGAGCAGATAGAGGAGAATGTCATTGTTTAATTATATAATAATTGTAATAATAACAAAATATGTAGCCTGGAGAGCTGAAGGGTACTCAGGTACTGAGTGGCTGCATCAATGCAGATGTGAAGTCAGACAAAAACAAGAGGGATCTTTTTTTTCTTTGGATCAGCTTGTTTTGCATTGTGAAGAACCCTATCAAAAAATTCCATAAAAGAACGCATATTCACAATATTGTGCTTTACATATCTCCAGCAGACACTTATACACTCCTGCATAAACACAGGCAATCACACACAGACACACACACACACACACACACACAGCCAGGGGCAATTTGTTTTGCAATGTTTGATTTGTGATGTTATGACTTTGAAATTAAAACGCTGCGTTATTTCAACAGGACCTAATTTCTGTGTCAGTGACGATCAGGGCATGAGGACTATCACCGGCTGAGCGACTGTCCTCAACCCTATGGGTGCAGCGGCGAGTGCACAAGCAACCGGTTAATTTTTACGCGCTGGAACTGTGTGATTGTGATTCCCCGTTGTTTAAACTCCGCATTCCGTTTCTTTGTGTGAACAGGTATCTGATAAAAACAAAGGTGGGCCAAATCTAAAAGTTCTCAGCACCTTGGAGAGCACCTCGTTACAGAAGGCTGCGCTGGAGGGAATAATGGTAATAATAACAACAATAATAATAATAACCCACACCGTGCAGCTGTGCGGCTGAGCGCGCTCATCAATACAAATTAATTTGATGTAATCGTCTCACCCGAGTTTAATTATTTTATGCCACATCAGCACATAGTACAACTGACGGTGTTCGCGAGCATGAAATTAGCATTCAAATATTTACTGCACCTTGTTGAAAGGAAGAGAGAGGAGCTGAGAGAGGCTGAATGAGAGGCAGA
>VUQH01054283.1:0-10806 GCA_015106775.1 Etroplus canarensis | reverse complement strand
TGCACAGTGAGTATGTGAGTGAGTGTGGAGTGAGTGTGTGTGTGTGTGTGTGTGTGTGTGTGTGTGTGTGTGTCCTATACATTTTTCTGTGAACTGCTTTGCTTTGATATAATCACTGCACATGCCTCATTTCGGCCTGTTAAGAGCTTTGGTTTGTTTGCCCCTATATAGCTCTCACATTGTAAAACCCATGGCAGTAACCTTTAAAAACGCATTCAGAGACGACCCTTGAAAACCGGCAGTGACGGTGCCTAACCTTCACAATCATAAGCGCTGCTTGTGAGTTGCAGAGTGTGAGCTGCGCGCACACGCTTCGATAAAGCAGAGCGTTCCTGCCCTCTGATTGGCTGAGTCCATTAATGCGCACCTGTGGCCGCGCAACAATTGGTTAAAATATGATTTTGCTAATTGCATCCGCAATTTAGTTTCATCAGCTCACTGAGAATGTTGCCAAATGATAATTAATAAATGAACTGGTGCTAATTGGGGACTTATTGTGTTCAGAATTGATGCAGATGTATCAGTGAGGCGGTGGATTACGGTTTGTCAAAAGAGCTTTAAGGTTTTTACGGACTTATGCAGCCACCTACCCCAGTGTTGTCATGGTGACAATGGTGTACCAAAAGGCTGCGGGGATACTGGTGAACTTGCTGGCTGTGGAGCCTTTCTCTGCATAAAACATAACCGTTGCAAAGATAATGATGGCCATGGTGAGGGAAAAGAGGAGGAAGCCCAGCTCGGAGGCGCAGCTCTTCAAGGTGTAGCCCAGGATGCGCAGCCCAGCGGAGTGCCGGGAGAACTTGAAAATCCGAAAGACCCGGAAGACTCTGAGCGTGACGAAAGCGCCGCTCACCTGGTCGTTGTCGGTCATGACCAGGCCGATGTAGTAAGGCATGATGGCGACCACGTCGATGACGCTCATCACACTTTTCATGAACTTGTAGCGGCTGGGCGCTGCGATTAATCGGAGCAGATACTCAACGGTGAAGATCATGACGCACGCAGTGTCTAAACAAAAGAAGGCCAGCGCGTAACGGTCTCCACAGGAGATCTCCTTCGACCTGTTCGGCAAAGTCCCGCACGGAACCGTCTCCACCACGTTGGCCATCACTGATATGGCGATGAAGAACCCCGTGACATAGTAGAAGACCAGCGCTAAGGTGCTGGTGTGAGGGTTTTCAAAAGCCCGCCACAGGTACTCCCGGAACGTCAGGTTGACTGGCGTGACGTCATTGTTCATGTCCATCTCCTCGTCATCCTGAAGCCTCTCCGCATTTTCGCGCCTTCGGTCTTTGTACTCCTCATAACAGCAGTCCCCGATGATCTCGGGGATAATGCCAAAGAACGCGAGCTCCTCGTCGTAAGCAGATATGCATTCTTGGCGCGGATAGTGCAGTTTCCCCGTGCGGTAGAAATTGAGGATGTGCCTGAAGATGTCAGGGTCACGGTCGAAAAAGTATTCGCTTGTCTCCTCGTGGAAAAAGAAGTCTCGCTCCGTGCTCCCCAGCAACGTGTCCGGGTACCTCTCCAAAGTGGTTCGCCACGTTTGAAACTTGGTCCCACTCACGTTGAGGATGATGAGTCCATCCTGGGCTTTCCTCTTGTCTTGAGGAGGAATGGGCATCGGAGTGCTCGCCACGGGCATCCATCCTATGGCCGCTGCTCGGGCGAAGGGAAGCCATGCCGCTACACCTGCTGCCATGCTGACCTATAGTTTTCAATACGACCCTGCTCCGGTTATCACAGTGCTACGGCTCAGAGATGAATTGCATCTGCAGGGAGAACAACAGATAGGCACGCTGATGGTTATAGGCTTCTGGAGCAGAATGTGATAAGAAAACGCACAAGCCCATTTACTTCTACAGACACTGCGCACAACACTGTAGAGTATCACTCTCAAGCCTTATCCACAGTGTAACTGTTCAGTTATGGAAGCCTACTTTGCGGCAGAATATGAATTAGATTTCGATCACCCATCAGCAAAGCAGGCGCGTTTCTCTCCTCCCCCCCCCTCCCCAGTAAAAACCTAAGTAAAAGAAAAATCACCCACCTTAAAGAAGGTCGCTCTTTAAACTGCATCCACGGTGAGTTCACTAATATACCTATCATCGGAAGAAAATACTTGCGATTCCGCCACCCATCTATTTGTCACTGCAGCCAGACGAGAGGAAGAACAGTGCGATAACGTTGCATCAACAAGTTAAACAATTCAAGCGGCGGTGTCTCAACAGTGTGGTCATCTGTCCAGGCGCGATCCCCTCTTTTTCCTCTCTTCTTAAAATCCGCAAGGCTCATGTGCACAGGTTTTTCTTCCCGTTGCAGCTACTCCTCAATAAACTCCTGCTCCTCTCGTCGACTGCAAGACCATCCTCCCCCTTCCTCACCAACAAGCCCCGACTGTGGAGAGAGGAGAGAAAATCGTATGCAGAGAGAGGAGTGGTCCTATCTGCACCCAGAAATTCCTCTACTCCTCTGCTGCTTCACTGTGGGGGAAACAAATCAATGCATAATGTTTGTCTCAGTAGGCGGCATCTCCAAAACCACAAGTTAGCGCTTTTGTTTGTGTGTTTCCTCCCGCTGTACACCAGGGACTTACTCCCAACTGTATATTATACCGTTGCATATTATACTGTATGTACAGTATAACGTAGCGAATATAATGAAATATCTTGAACTGGCCTGTTTTCTGTGTAGGTCATAATGAAATTCGGCTTTATATAGACGCATTAACGCACATAGTTCTTTTTAAAATGTCCATATTTTACAAATTAAGTACCAGGGACTCTCTTAACAGTTGGTTTGGGGAGTTTATAGCGACACGCGTGTGCACACAGTTTCGCAGTTTAATATTCAGTCCTTTTTTTCAAAATAAAAACAAATGACTAATTTCAGATGTGCAACAAATCCTGATCAATATTGTTTCTTGAATTGCATTGTTCTGTAATATTGTTGAACGGAGTTACACAGCTCAAAAGGTCAGCATCATTGGGCTACAATGCTCTACTGACATTTTCCAAAATAACCATAATCAATGAAATGTCTCCTGTGCTCTATAACGTAACCACACTGGCTTTCCAGGGGATTCAAGACAGCTGTGTCCACTGTTGAGCACGTGTTTCGGCGCGGACCATACCTGGCTATAAAACGCGATTTGGGATACAGAGAACACATTCCCAGTAAGGATTTAGCTCTCATTTTAAACAGTTTTTTGTTTTCAGAACCATGGACAGCACCCGAGCTTATGGCTCTGCAGCATATCTCAGCTTCTGGTGCAGATGTGTGCGTGCAAGTAACAGATTACAGGCATGTTTGACCCTGCAGTCACATAACTGTAGAGCTTCTACAGCTTCAGCCAAATGATCATGATTAAGTACATACAGCTACTGAGCTTCTTTAAAATGGATGGTCAGTGGAGATGAGGTGTAGATTCATTCTCTTTAGAAAATTTTCTGCAGCTGTTGCTCTTATCTAAAGTACTGTAATTTGAACCAAATGAGTAGGAAGGGGATCCCTTTCTCGCCAAAGGACAGTCTGACAGTATAAATGGCTCCTGATGGACACATTAGATGTTACACCAGTTCAACCTGTGCCCTTTTGCTTTCTAGATCTTCAGCCAGTGTGCTACATTCACGCCCAGCTTCTGGTCCCCTCTGGCACTGTGCCGGGTTTTTGTAGGATGAATGCACAGGACTGTCAGAAGTCCCATTAGTGAATGCTGAGCATGTCAGAGCACACTCAGTGTTCAGTTTGAGCAGTCAGGCCCAGGGGCTATGAATTCATCAGGGCATTTAAATATTCCAGGGGTTGCCAAATGGCACCAAACACAGGCGTCCCAGTTGAGGTGGCTGCCAGACTAGTTGCAAGCTTTTCAAAGCACACGTAGCCAGTGTTTTAATTTAAAAGGAAGTAATTGTGGTTATTTCGTGTTAACATATGTTGTAGTTCACACAACACAAGATAGTTAATCAACATTTCAGGGGGTGGGGATATTTGCTTTGTAAAATGAATATATGATTATTTGAATCTACAGTTTTTATTCATGGCTTAAATAAAGTAAATTCTAAATCCTTCGTAAGAGTGTTCAAAAAGTGAAATCCTTAGTTCCCCCATATGTTATTCTCAAAAGAAAAGTATGAGCCTGTCATGATGTGACGGGAGGAACTACATCATCTGAGGTGCTCATATGAAGTACTTTATGAACACACTAATTTCCAAGAAGCTCCAAGGTCATTTCAGATGATTGTGTTGACACAGAGCTGTGCAGATTATTTAATTACATTATCTGTGTGTTTATGGATTTAGTCTTTCGATCACATAATTTGCATATGTCCTTAACAAGGTTGAACACATCATCTTGGTATTTTTGTGGTATTTTGTGTCAACATCAGTTCAAAAATGGAAATCTTTAATCTGGGCTCAAAATAAACAAATATGTCTAAAAAAAATCATATTGTGGTTTTCAGTTGGATACTGTTAGAATAATAATAATCAACACAATTTAACTCTTGTTCTGACTATCCAGATTGTGGTTCCTGACATTTTGAAACTGTACCAATGAAGTGACTTGGAAGCTTTTAGGATTAGGTTGTGTAACAGGATAAATTCTGTAAACGGGTCCTTAAGTATGCTCAGTGTTGTAACCCAAAGGCATGCACCCAAAACAAACACGCTGTCTGATAAACCTTTAGACATTCATGTGGGCTCTCTCACACACAGTTATATTTCTTGGATTTGATCCATTGACAGTAGCAGTCTGTCCGCTGTAGTACACTGATGCAGCCCACACTGCAGCCTGTTTTCTGTATTCTATATTTAGTCAGGTCCAGCTCAATGATTGAGATGATTAAATAGATGAGTCCCCTTCAGTAGAGATGTGCCAGGACTTGTTAAGGAAGAAGTGAAGGGGCAGCCACCATTTGATTTGGGTCATCGTTAGAGAAATTCTAAATATTTGAAACTATCAGTAATCTCAAAAGTTTAAGCCAGAAATAACAAGTGAGCATGATGAATCATCTACAGTGCAACATATTCTCAGCAATGCCTACATTGCCTTTAAGGAGAATCCCATAGGCCAACACTCTGCAGTGGGTTTGATAGAGGGACAGCGGGCTATTATAACCTCATAATAAACTTTATATTTATAGACTACTTCAATGAGATGCAAGTTCATGACAAGCAATAAAAGAGTAATAAATAAAAAAAACTGTAGGATGAGCCATAAAAAAAATCCCAGAAAGGGAGAAAATGTCAGAGAAGAATTAAGCAGATAAATTGCATGTAGTACCCCATTTCAAGCTTGGAAGTACCCTGGCATGTTTTATGAAATGCTGCTAATGAAGTCATAATTTGTCATCATGACCTCTGAGCACAATGACATGCTGATATCCTCAGGTGAACAGCCCACAGTCACACAGCTCATCTCCCACCACGTCATCTCCCTCAGCTGCCTCTGCTTTTCCTTGGCTCTAATGAGTTATTGACCCCCTGCGGATGTGTAAAATAGAACAGGTCTTTTTGGTTCTTTATTGCAAATGCCAGCTGGTGTGTTTGTATCTGCCCCTGTGTGTGTGTATTCTTGTATGTGCATGTGTTTGTGTATGTAAGCTCACACTGAAGCTATTTATATGTGTGTTCATGTGCTATGTACTGCAGGGAAGGGAGTTGCCCGGAGTGGGAGGCTGATGCTTGAGGACTTTATGACTAGTTTTATCCCTGTCAGGATTGCTGGGATAATCTGTAATTTAACAACTGCTGGATGTCAGAAAGCTGTAAATAGGACATATGGGTATGTGTGGTTCAAAGTACTTGTCATGCTACCTGTACTGTAGCATTAAAAGTATATTCATTTTTAACTTGACTCTGCTGGTACAAGAAACATTCAGATATAATTAAAAATATATGTTATATCACTTTAAAATAGTGGTATGCAACTATCACTATTACAAACTGGCAAAAATATTCATTAGTTTACATATCTGCTCATTAAAATGTATTTATCATCTATATTTAATACTTTCTGGATATGAAATGAGATTAGGACAAGTTTTAACACACCAGCACATTTTTAGTTGTTACAATTAACTCTTTCTCTCTGTGTCTATAGGGAAGGTAGCTCTTGTCATATAGCAAGGAAGTGTAGAAGGCATTACAAGGGGAAACTGGGTGTCTGTCACTGTGAGTGCCTGTGCCTATAGCTAAAACAATATGCTGCAGCATGTCTGGGGCTTTGAGAAGCATAGTACATCACTGCACCATCAGTTTTGAGTCCCTTAACTACTATTGCACAAGGGCACATCAGCTGGAAAATGTAAAGCATGGCCATGAAACTAAACTGAACCATACTTTCCCTTACCTTGCCTTGCGTGTTCAACCTTTAAGAATCCCTGCTGGCCTTGTAATAGTGCAGAATAATATAGTATATGTATGTCTCACAGTGTGTAATTATAAACCAAAGACAGCATGGTGCCCAATTGGCAAACTCTTGTTGAAATAGTAATTCTTTGCAAGGACATTGTGCTGTTTGCCTGCCTCATCTGTTGATTACATTCCCATTGCAGGGGTGCTGAGCAGATGCTCTGTGAGCATCTAAACAAGGTTTTTAACAGGTTCACACTTTCTGTGCAGCCACAGCCTCAAAATGAAATGAAGCTCTTTTCAAATGTGGCAAGTGTTAAAACCTTCATGTTACAGCTGCTTCTCTGCAGTAAAGTGATGACTAAGAAATACCTTAAATTAAAAAGCTCAGAATCAGATCAGACAATAAACAGCACATTGTTCATCACTCAGATGCATAAGATTAAGCACATGGGATGGTAGTTAGGAAAAAAATATCATCAAATCTGCTTAATTCAAATCCTATTTGTTTGCCAGATGTGAGGTACCATTTCTCTGGATCATGATCAGAATTGCATTGTCATTTCACTTGATTGATACTTAAATGTCACTGGCTTTAATACTGCTGGCTCAAAGATATTCAATCTTTTTTTTTAGCTGCTTTCTTTTGTCTTTTTGATTATCTAGCTGGCCACACTCCCATAATCTTTAGGTACGTTTTACTGATTTCAAAAATTCAGCTCCTATCCAGAGTGACTGTGTTTGAGTACCATGCTAGGAAAAGCTTTAATTCCTAGATTACCATCACCATCATTACAAGCAACCAACAGTGCAGCACAGGGTCAGGAGGGGATCAGAGTCTGTGGCAGGGTTGTTTATTTGGGCAGTGACAGTGTGGGCTTCTCCTGACGTCATTTGTCGGGACTTGGCATTGGTTGGCCTGACCAGTGACATTTGCTTTCCCACCATGTGGCCCCTGTACTTTGAGGCCAGATGGCAGATGATGCCTCCAAAGCAGACGACACACAAACACTCATGTGAGTGTATCCACACACACGTATGCACAGACAGGCATACATTTACATAAGCATGCACACAAGCGCGCGCACGCACACACAGGCATAGGCATACACTGCTCACATCAAGTTTCTCTTCTCTCAGCAGAGAGAGAGAGGGGGGCAAAGCAACAGATCGATTTGTCACCCAAAATAATTTATAAAGTCCTGATAGAATGCCAGAAAGTAAACTTGGGGAAAAGTGGATGTATTATGATTGGAGCCGGGTAGATCGATGCTTTCCTCTCTCTGTGAGGCTCAGCTTGTTTGTTCAGGGTGAAATATCATCATGAAGGCACAGCTCACAGCTCTTACACCTCCCCCTTTATGTGGACTGCAAAATTTGTTTCTCGTTCACTCTCTGTCTGATGTCCCCTCCCTTTTTATAGCTTGTATCCACACCTTTGTACCAAAATGAAGGAATGGTCAGTCATCTGTGAATAACATTCAGTGGAACCTCTGAACAGAGATTTGTCATTGAACCAGGTATCCAGTGATTTTGTCCAGGGAGACAAGTGTTGATAGGCAAGCCGTACTTGAGTGTTGTTGTTGAGCGCATATAAGCGTGGCCTATTAACCTGCCTAGAGGAGGCAAATCAATTTACTAGCTCTGAAAGATTTATCAATCATAAGCATCACAGCTTGGAGGAGGATGGAATGAAGGAATGTTTTCTCTAAGTACATCATATCAGTAAACTGTGATAGGCATCAGTACTTTAATCTAAAGCTTCTTTGAGCTGCTTTTGTATAATGATTTCTGCTTTACTAGAAACCACACAAACAGTCACAGAAAATTATATGGATGGAGGAGTGATGACAGGGATTAATTCTTAACAAAGTCAATTGTTAGCTGCTGTCTTAGCTTCTTTAATTATTTCTAAATTCTCTTCCTACTGCATATTGTGTATGTTCCCAGACTATAAATTAACAATGATTTTCTGTGAGAAATTGATTCTAAGTCCACAACTTGTGAAGGTTTATTTTCAAACTATGAACTATGGTGAAAACTGGCGGCATCATTTTGAGGTCAAAAAGAAGACTACTGGTAGGGTAACAAAGTCCCAGAGGGGAAAATAATTCATTGCATTCCGCTAACTTTGTATTGCATATAGGTCCTTATAGTCAATTCCTTCTACCAGCAAAAAACTAATAAATTAAAAAAAAAACTCATAAATGCCTTAAAGCTGGAATCTTGTGGGATGCAGTAGCAACAGTGTAAAGAATCCCCATTCGAGATTTTTCTAAGATGGTGAACTGAAAAACAGCAATTCAGGAGACAAAGGTGGACTGTAGCAATGAGCTGTGAGGAATCAACAAAAAGAAAGGGAAAACTGTAGGATCCAGACACTCAGTATGCCTACGTGTGCAGCAAATATTCTGTTAGTGGAATATTTTGGCATTGTGCAACTTGTATGAAAGTGGAATGTGAATAATTTAGAAAGCTCTGAGTAACATTATTTGTGCCTTAGCATCACAGTGCAGTACAGTACATTTTTTTAACACGTAGCCAACATGTGTTCTCTACAGCTAATGACACACAGGGCATTAAAATAATTTTCTGAAATTCTTTTTCTCTTGTATTTGTAGCCAGTTAAGTGTTTTGTTTGTGTTTCAGCTCTTAGCTGCATATTGTGGTGACTGTTTTCTTCTCCAGTGGGTATGGTATCATGATGCAAAGTGCGCCATTTCGATAAGAGCATACAAGACTAAAACAAACAAACAAAATGTAACTGTCATGACGTTGGCACAATTTGTTGGGGTGGGCAGATGTACAGGTACAAGTGCCTCCTACAGTTTTTCATGAAATTATATATATTCTATATGGGCAAAAGTATTGGGCCACCTACGCATTACACCTACAGCAGCTTTTATGATATCCCGTTCTGAATGCATAGGCATTAATATGGAGTTGGTCCCCCTTTGCAGCTGTAAAAGCTTCCACTTTTCTGGGAAGGATTTCTACGAGAGTTTGGACAGTGTCTGTAGGAATTGTTGTCCATTTGTCCAGAAGAGCATTTGTAAGGTCAGACACTGATGTTGGATGAGGGGGCCTGGATCACAGTCTTCATTCTGATTCATCCCAAGGTGTCTGATGGGGTTGAGGTCAGGGCTTTTTGCAGTCAAGTCCTTACATACCAAATTCAACTAACAAATTCAACCATGCTTTAATGGAGTTTGTTTTGTGCACTGGGGCACAGACTGGAAAAGAAAAGGGCCATCTCCAAACTGTTCCCACAAAGTTGGACCCATCGAATTGTCTAAAATGTCTTGGTAAGCTGAAGTATTAAGATTTACCTTCACTGGAACTGAGGGGTCCAGGCCAATCCCAGAAAAAACATCCTCATAGCATTATCTCTGCTCCACCAAACCTAGACTCGTCTATCAGATTGCAAGATAGAGAAGCTTGATTCCTCACTTCACAGAACAGATTTCCTGTTGCTCTAGAGTCAAGTAGTGTGTGCTTCCTGTCTATATCTACAAACCCATAAAATGAAGCTACCAGCACACAGTTTTTGTGCTGATGTTTTTTCAGTTCAGTTATTTATATAGCACCAATTCACAACAAAAGTCACCTTAAGGCAGTTTGCACTGTGAGATAAAGATCTTACAGTGTTAGAGAGAAAACCCCAAAAATCAGATGATCCCCTATGAACAAGCACTTGACGACTGTGGGAAGGAAGAACTCCCTTTTAACAGGAAGAGACCTCCGGCAGAACCAGCCATCTGCCTCAACTGGTTGGGGATGAGGGAGAGAGAAGAGAGAAAGGAGCACAAAGAGAGACACGGATTATGAGAGACAGAAAACAACATTTAATGATATGCAGCAGCAGCAAATAAATGCATGGGGAGTGAAAAGAGGTGGGTGGAGAAGAAATGCCCAGCACATCATAAGAAGCCCCCCAGCAGCCTAAATCTATTGCAGCATAGCTAAGCCCTAACTATAAGCTTTATCAAAAAGGAAAGTTTTAAGCCTAATCTTAAATGTAGAGAGGATATCTCTATCCTGAATACAAACTGGAAGCTGATTCCACAGGAGAGGGGCCTGATAGCTGAAGGCTCTTCCTCCCATTCTACTTTTAAAAACTTTAGGAACCACAAATAGGCCTGCACTCTGAAAACAAAGTGCTCTATTGGCTCCTAATCACAGGGAATACACTTGCTATTCAAGCTCATATAAAACACATTCGCGCATCGACTATTTCTTAATTTCAATGGAACTACGGCCAGATGTTAAAAAATGCTGGTATAAAACTATAGTTATTAGTGACCATGCAGCAGTGTCTATGGAGATTTACTTAGGTACAGTAGTCCCGGACACTGTGTAAGATGGAGATTGCAGACATATTTGTTGCAGGATCCGGCCTTTGTTAAATTTGTAGAAGGCTGCATCAACAAATATTTTGAGTTGAACACAGAT
>VUQH01054280.1:0-23528 GCA_015106775.1 Etroplus canarensis | reverse complement strand
GGAAAAAAAAAAAAAATGTAATTTAAAAAAAAAAAAAAAAAAAAAAACCCACACTGCTTCTGTATTTTGGCTTCATTTTCATTAAGTAAACAATGACAAAATGTAATATGTTGTGTTGTTGTTCATCTGAGGTTGTATTTAGCAAATTTTAAGACCACAAAATACCTGTTTTGTATCAAAACTCTTTGACCATTCAAAGCTCCTATTGTTCAAAGTTAATTCAGGTGAGAGACAAATTAAAATCAGCCTTCTGTCAAAGGGCAGAAGATACACAACCACTGCACATCCACCAGGTTCATCACCTTATTCTCTGGGACGTAGCCAAAGCTGGCTCTGGCCTTCTTAGCACATGAGGGGAAAAAAACGACCTATTTATAAACCTTTTTACGTCATCCCCAGTGTTAAGAGTAAGGGAACTGATTTAACATATCAGAACTGCAGGCCAATAGCAGCTTAGGAAGAAGCTTTCTCCCCACCCTTTTCTCTCCAACAAATGATTACATGAACACTACAGTGTGCATTTCTGTGGCAACATATCTGACATAACATATTGGATGCAAACAGCAGCAGTGAAGATTACTGTGGAGCCAGACACCAGCCCTGGCAGGATTGGGCAACTGAACAACCAACCGCCGCCCTCCGCCGCCTTCTGTGAGGCAGAAATGTGGGTCACACCAGAGGTGCTAAGAAGAGATCAGATAGGTCCCCTGCCCACCCTCCTAATCTAAATCCACAAGCCCATAAAGATGCTCTGGCTGCTGATTTGTTGAGTCTCGCTTTGGTTTAGCTTGTTGTATAATTCGTCACCTCACAGACTTTCTGTTCAAGCTGTGGTTGGTGAAGAGTAAAATTCAAGTTGAAGCTGCTTTGTTAGGCCTGTGGCATTATTTAAAGACTGGAAATACCTTTGTGATGCCAAGGCCACCAGCCTTGCTGCAACAAAGCAGTATAACACTACTTATGCTGATGTAGTATTTATTTATTACTTTTTGATAGCTCATTTATTTTTTCTAACTATGTCTTGTCTGTTTTCTTTGCTGAATCTCAAACTTTGTTTTTACTAATGTCCCATGCACTCACCTTGGTCCCACCCACACTAATGATGCGATACACATTGCGGTTAGCATCATAGAAAAATGACACTGTGACAGCATGCTTGCTGGCAGGAATCCAGTTCCTCTTGGTGGTGGGGTCAATCTGGAAAACATGGGCCCGGGCGCTGAAGATTGGTTGCTCCCTGAAGAAGGAAACAAAGGGATGATGATGAAAGCCGTAAATGTCTAAGTGAAAATCCCTCTACAGACTTAAGGTGCATGGGCAGTGAAAGAACTAACTGTGATGTAGTGAACCTTTAGTGAATTCACTTTTGTTCTTAGGATGTAGTAGTACATTTAAATTTCCAAAAATAAAGCAGAGTGATGTCTTTGGTGACCACTTTCATCAAAAATCCTCTCTGTTGCTTAAAAAACAAATCCAGCATTATTTTCATGAAGGGACATCTCCATTTCCCTCTCTGCCATCCAGGAAGGGGTGTGGAATCATCCCTTTGGCTTTCTCCCACAATTTCTCCTGCGTCATTCACCAACCAAACAGGGTTAGCTGGCAAAGCATGTTGACGAGAACTCTCTGAACCCTCTCCCAAGTCATCACCCTCCATGCTCCGATCTGTTCCTGGCAGAATCTGCAGGGATGTAGCCTGGATACGAGGTAAATATATCAAAGCAACAAAGTCACTGGTGCTGGGAGGTGGTTTAGACACTGCCCTGTGGTGCGAATAGCAGCACTGCTAAAGGTCTTCCTATCTTTTTAACTTCATCTTTCTCTTTGGCAGATACTAAAGTATCACAAGTAGATGCTGCTGTCATTCACTCTCATCTTTGCTGACCTTTTCCCTGGTATAGAAACATAAGCTGGAAGAGGTGCCATGTAGTAAAAAGTACGACATGTTTAAAAAAAAAAGAAATTTCTTATTGAATGCAGTACTGTAAATTGATGCCGCAGTTTCCAATACAACTGCATTATTTTGATCATTCATTGTTCATTTATACCAGTCCCTACTGTTAAAAAACAAGACAACAACAACAGTTGTGTTTCTATCAAATAAATACATTAATGGACTTGTGCAGTGGTTTAAGGATGTAATAATGAAACCTCAGAGCTAAGGTCTGACTGAGAGACGATCTCTGACCAAAAGGGTAAACACAGGTCATTATTTAAACGCAAGGAAAGTACAGCAGAAGCAGCACAAATTAAACCTACATAAAGCAGGGAAACAAATCACCCTAAAAATAAATTAATAAAAATATGCAATAAAATACATGGTAAATGATGCAATGACATTTATATGTTAAAATGCTCAAAGATGACGAAAAACTCAACCAGCTTTCACAGGTGCTTAGGAAACCTTTATACTTAGAAAACTTTTTTCACATGACTCAGGACTATGCAGTCATGTGAAAAAACTAAGTACACCCCATGATTCAATAGATTGTTGAACCAATAGCAAGCAAAAATAACTTGAAGTGATGGGTTTGTGCATAATTATCAGTCTCTCGCATCATTGTGGAGGAATTTTGACCCACTCTTCTTTGCAACATACTTTCAATTCATTTAGGCTAGCGGGCATTCGCTTATGCACAGTCCTCTTAAGGTCCCACCACAGCATTTCAATCAGGTTAATGTCTACACCTTGACTGAGCCATTGCAACACCCTCTTTCTTTTCATTTTTAGCCATTTTGCTGGTGTGCTTGGGATATTTTCCTGTTCAATTCAATTCAGTTCAATCCAATTTTATTTATATAGTGCCAATTCACAAAAAAGCTGCCTCAAGGTGCTTTATACTGTGAGGTAAAGACTCTACAATATTAGAGAGAAAACCTCAACAATCAGCCCATCCCCTATGACCAAGCACTTTGCGAAGGTGGGAAGGAAGAACTCCCTTTAACAGGAAGAGACCTCCTGCAGAACCAGGCTCAGAGACAGGCAGCCATGTACCTCTATAGGTTGAGGGGTGATGGGAGAGAGAAGAAGGAAAAAAAAAAAAAACAGAGAGAAATGCAACACTGCTGCATGACCCAATTTCAGCCAAGCTTTAGCTGTTGGACAGATGGCTTTACATTTGACTCTAGAATACTTTCTAGACAGAAGAGTCCATGTTCTACTCATTGACTGCAAGGCGCCCAGGTCCTATGGCTGCAAAACAAACCCAAATCACACCACCACTGTGCTTGACATGAGGTATGTGGTATGAGGCATTTGTGCTGATATGCTGGGTTTGGTTTTCTCCAGACATCTCCACTTTGGTCTCATCTGTCCAAAGGACATTGTTCCAGAAGTCTTGTGCTTTGTTCAGATGCAGCTTTGCAAATCTAAGCCATGCCGCCATGTTCTATTAGATAGAAGAGGCTTTTTCCAGGCAACCCTCTCAAACCGGCCATACTTGTTCAGTTTTTTCTAATTTTACTGTCATCAACTTTAACATTTTACATGCTAACTGAGGCCTAGAGTGTGAGCTTTAGCTTTTGGGTTGTTTGCAGTTTCTCTGAGAATTGCATGGTCTGACCTTGGGGTGAATTTGCTGGGATGTCCAGTTCTGGGAAGATTGTGGAATTGTATTAACACACACCTGAATGCTCCAGACCAGCAAACTGCCAAAACTTCTGTTTTTATAGAGGTGGTCACACTGGCTGATGATCAGTAACAGAACTTATAGAGTCCTGTGAAAACTTTATTTACATGCCTGTATGTTTATCAAAACAACCTGTGTCCTTGGCTCAAAATAGAAACTAAATAACAAAAAAAAATGAATAAAAATAAGCAAAAAAATCAAATAAATAGCAATACTGCCACTAGCTTTTAGCAAAGTTGTTATTTTAATTATTTGTATTACTGGTACCAGTTCAGTATTTTCCAAATATATTTAGTTTACTGCTGCACGAGTCAACTGAGAAGTTGAAACTAGTTCATACTGTCAATATCACTGTTAAGCATAAGAGTGAAATTATGAACCAATTATCAAAAAAGCCAAATGGTAATTTAAATAGCCAACTGATCAATTAAAGTACCATATTTATGTCGCTTGTGGGGACACAAGCCCCTCTCACCATGGAGGGTTGTGCCAGGAAGGGCATCCGGCGTAAAACCTCTGCCAAATTGCCAATGCGGATTAATCCGCTGTGGCAACTCCTTGGTGGAGAATACAAGGGAGCAGCCGAAAGGAAAGAGAGAGAGATTTATGTCGCTGGTTATTTGTCTTGAGGCCAATAATTTATCAAATAAAGAACCCCACTGAAGTATCGCCCACTTTATTGTGCTGTTCCTGAGGACAACGTTAAAAAGGAAGGCAATGAGATGGGGCTCCCCCTGACAAATCTAGTGTCACCCCATCACTGCCTCGCTTTGACCTTGTCTGATGTGACATGCTCTGCTACAGAATATCTGGCATCCAACTGAGCAACGTGGACCGCTCTGCAAACAGGATGAACCAGAACTCAAACAAATGGGCAAACAGAGATTGACCAGCTCTGTGTGTGTGTGTGTGTGTGTGTGTGTGTGTGTGTGTGTGTGTGTGTGTGTGTACTACTCTGCTGTTCTGTTAACTGAACAGCAGACCAATTCAGTGACTTGACCTTCATCCTCAGCAGATGGAGGTGGCCTACTTAATGGGGGTCTCTACACATAATAGCAAAGCCTGGAAGTGATTAGACAGGAATTAGTGGTTTCATCCTGAGGCATAGCTCTGACCCCTGTCAGAAACCACAGTATCTGCAGTCTGTTTTACACACCCTCTGACCTGATCTAAATCTTTTAAGGCAAACGAAAAACACTAGAAAGGCAGATTAATACGTGAACAAAAGGACTTTTCTATCATTTCATCCATTTATTAAATCACCTGGTTTTGCTGAGGCTAAAAGAAAGTGGCTGCATGCAACTCTATGCATTTAAAGGGCAGGAGTCCAAAAAATACCTGATTTTATGCAACCAACACCCTGTCACACAAAGCTTCCCCACTGATTTACACTAACAAACCACAGGTACTTGATGATAAAATATTGAAAAAAAATGTTTAGGAAACTAATTTCAAGGTGATTTTCCTACATTAAAGTGAAAGAAAGTAGGCGCTTCTCCCACCAACACCTGCTGGGTTTGCCCTCGCCCTCATTTTTAGCTGAACATTGTGTTTAAAAAACTCATAGGGAATACCCAGCATAATGAGTATCTTTATTTAACAGATTCATTAAGTCTGAAATGAAGCCAGAGTGCTGCCAGCATCAGCAGAGCAGTGACACATGTTCATCTCCAGCAGTGCTACAGTTTTAAACTGTTACTGTATCTGATTAAGTCAAAGCTTACAGTAAGATCAGAAGAGGAGGAGGTATTTATTTTAGATTTATGTAAAGTGTTTAGCATCCCAAGGTCACATTTCAAGCAGAAGAAATCTAAATATCTGGTGTTAAAAAAAAACAAAAAAAAGAAGCTGGTAGAAGGTCATACCTTTCTCTGTGGTGAGGAAACATCTTACGAGATGATTAAGACTTCTTTTCTACAAAACCAAAAGAGTGAGCACTAATTAAGCATCTTAATATAAGCATTTTATTTTGATGATGTAAACTACAACAGAAAAAATAAATAATTAAGCGTTTGTTCTTCTGCTTTAACATGTTTTCAGCCTTATTTTTTTACATAAAGCCCAATTAAATCTGTAAGAAATAGAGGAGCACTTACCCCATGTCGGTGTAAAACCCAGTTGAGTGTGTGATCTAACAATATTTTAGCGCTGAAACTGCTGCTGCTATCCCAGTTAGTCTCTTCTTTCCTTCAGTCACAACTACCAGATGCTTTATTCTTGCTTTATTCTCCAGGGGGAGGTTTCACCGCAAGGCGCTGCACTTCGCCTGCTGCAGCCCACCAAGTGTCACCGTCCTGTCCCGAGCAGCGGAGTCCACCGACCAGCTCTGCGGAGCTCGCAGAGTCACAAGCCGGGGAAACCAGCGCTGCAACCGACCGCATTGACTGAAGTGACCGCGGGCTGCTCCCGAGTCCACGCTGGCCCTGCCACAGGAGATAGGACCGCTCTTTGTTCCTCTCACTCAGTGCTCGTCCTGGCGATCAGACCTCTCTGCTCCCCATCAAGCCGCCTGTTCGCATTCAACAGCCGGCAGTATAGTACCACCTGCTGGCTCCGCCGCCTCCAAACACCAGCTCCAGCTGCATGTGACAGCTAGGCATGGAAACTATGTCAGCCTGCCTGCAGCCAATGAGCCTGCATGTGTGTGAACTGTAAACCAAACGCTATAGGCCTGATGTTAAAGCCCTGACCCAAAAAGACTCAAGGTTCATACTACTGCCCATTTAAGACCTTCAGCTGCAACGAATTAGATTTTACATTATGAGAGTCCTGTTGTCAGGCCCTCTTGAGCAGATGAAAGAGAAAAACACATACTGGCAATTAAAAAAACAAAAAAAACAAAACACAAATCAAGCTGAATGAGCAAAAAGAAGCAAACTTTAATTTTCCAAGATCATTAACAGGAGAATTTTTGTGAGCACAGTTTCTAACTACCAACATCAGTTAGTGGGCAGAAAATCAATGTGGTGCGGCCAACATAAAACATTTTTCAGTTCAGTTTTAAAACAGCAGTAAGCCAAATAAGATCACAGCAAAATACACAAGAGGAAGAACTCAAAGTTAGCCTCAGATCATAAGACATGCAAAAACTATTTGTGGGTAAGGATGGGTCAGTCATCTATTGGTGATTTATGTAAACGAAGATGCATAACATTTTTTAGTTTGACTTTAAATACTTGGACTATAAGAATAAGTTAAAGGGCTAATCTACAGATACAGAAAGGGGGTATAAATATTAATTTGATGTCCTGTGCAGGCCTCAGATGCACCTACTTCATAAATTATTATTGTGGCATTAAGAACAGAAACAACTAATTATTACCGTGTGTTTTACTCTGGCGGATGCTTTCTTTGGCAGTGAGCACTTTTCACCATGTGCTCTGCCTGATGGCTCAAACAAGTATCTGTAACATGATGTTCAAATTATTAAAAGCAGCTTTGGCTCAGAGTGGTTAAGCTAAAGCCATTACCGCTCTGAAGAAGTTTTTCAGTATCAAGGACTTAACATAAAAAATGAAGTTTTAAAGATCACATAGATAACATGAGCTGGTGAGAGATACTGATGTAAGCTTTGCAAGTGCGAAACAAGAACTTACAACACGGAGTACTGAAACACAGACAAAGTTCATCAATGTTTACTAAAGTTATAGAACAAACTAACTGCTCCATCCTCAACATGACTGCACTACTGCTTTGACAGTTTTACACTCTTCTATAGGTAAAAACAAAGAAAATCTAGGAGGAAGGGGGGAAATGTGGTATCTACATAAATGTTAGAGTTGGGTTTTATGTGTACCTAATTTAAAAGGTAACTTCACCTACAATGCATGACCTCTAAATGTGACTTCTCAAGTGCGTCAAAAGAGCTTTCAAAGTCCAACAAGTGGAAACTGGTGACCAAATGTTTGTTCTACAATTGGGCCTTACAAGTTTTCACCCTCCTTTTCAGCAAATAGTCATGTCAAGCGCTCCATAACAGGCAGGAAAACTCAAACTTGTCATTTCTCCTTTACAATTTATACTTCGTCTGCATGTTTTATGACGTCTGGCAAGGGGAAGGCTCTTTGTGAAGTTCTGCCCTCTTGATTTGGCTTAACAGAGCATATAGCTACATGCGCTCAATATCTATCTGCTAGCTTTAGCAGCTTTGGGGGTCAGCAGAAAAGGACAGCTTTATTTAGTTATAAGCTGGTTATAGCGCTTTCACTCATCCTTTATCACTACAAAAAAGATACAAAGAAGAACAAAAAAAACAAAATTGTCTCACTATCTGCAGATCTTTGGCACTCAGAACTGGAGACAAAGATGTTTTTCTTTTATGTTTATACTTTTAAGAGCTTATTCCACCACTTGTTCTTTGCAGACCACCTTGAGAAAGACCTGCCTTGAAAGACGGCCAACTACACTCGCTTACGTCACTGAAAACCTCAATGAAAACAGCCTTTATTTAGAAAACTTTCCAACTCAAAGCTGAGAAAGCAAAGCAAATGACCCATAACTGGTTAGTCCTCAAATTCCTTTTAAACCTCTGAGGCACAGCACCACAAGCACTTTAGAGTTCTGTTGAGATGCCAAACGTTTCTCCTGGTTGCTTAAATGTGATCAAATGCAGAACCTCGATTCAAGCTTTGAGTTTAAAAAAGTTGCCATGTCAACTGCTTCAAGAGCTGTGTCTCCATTTATTTTCTCTCTCACTCCAAGTCACAGAGGACGTCCTGTTGTTAGCTTGGAGGACTTGTGTGAGACACCTCTTCTCCATCTTTCTCAGCTTTTGGAGCAAGAATCCCAACCACACCGCCTGGAGATCTGAGGGTTTGGGGGCACTCGAGGGACAAGATGACACAGTCGGCCCCCTTCCCCCCCTCCATAATGGCTCAGATCTTTCGCTCTCCGTGACCCGTTGAAGGTCTCACCTCTCCAACTGCGCTGCTCCGAGGACAACAGCTTTCTCCTTTGCCACGTCTTCGTGTGTGAGCAGCAGTGCCTTCTTCCTCCACCAGTCTCCCACTCTCTCCGTCTTGCTCTCTTCCTGTCCAGCTCTACTCCCATTTTTGCTCTCACTCTTGTGATTGGTTGGTTTCTCACGGTCTCTCTCCTGTTACTTTCACACAGTGGTGCTTCGGTTGTAGCAGTGGAAAACGGGTATCCATGTTTGTTCTTTTTTGTTATTACCCAGATTAAAATACCAATGAACTAAGCTTCACACAGGCTTAGCTCCTTTCCAGCAACCTGCAAGACAGATGGACTTGTTTCAGGGAATACGCATTAATCAATTTAATACACTTATTCCTCACTTTAAGAATTTTTTGCAAACATTAGATATAAAACTGATGCGGGAAAAACAGCTAGCAACAAAATCCACAGACCGACGCCTATGTTTTGAAAATGTTTCAAGGAAGTACACTTCTATCAAATGCTGAATTATTTTTATAATTTTAGTGAGTCATCTCAGCCCACAGCGGAATTTCTTACAGTCTAGTACTGGGACAGTCCAGTCACACCACCATGGTAGGCCCTCTCCCCCTGGTAGGTGGAATCCTGGGACAAAGCCACATCAATCTGAGACTTGAACTCATCTCCAAGGTAACTGTCCTATAATAAAACAAACGAAGAGCGAAAGAGATCATTCAATGGTTACGTCTTTCCATACAGTAAAGGGGAAAAAAAAGCTTTTGGACAAGTCTTTAGCTGAAGAGGAAACATGGACAAATGCATTTCACTTTTAATACCCCTCTATGGGGAAAAAAATTTTGACATCAAAATAAGGAATAAAACCAATTTTCCAGAAAAACCTACAAACCTGGGAGAGTTCAGGCTGGGAGAGCCCAGGCTGGCTCATTTGTGATGGTTGGCTCATGCTGATGTAGCCTTGCGTCAGAGGGCCCTGGGAGAATGGCTGGGAGCCCTGGTCCTGGCTAGCCTGGCTAGTAGTCATGTGGCCTCCGTGCTGTCCTCGGTCTCCCCCACCACTGTGGTTTCCGCGGTTTCTTTGACGGCCGCCACGAGTCCCCCCACCTCCTCCACTGCCCGACTTGCCCTTCATACCTCCACCTCGGCCTGCACAAAGATGAAGTCAGGTAACACAATTCTATCAAATGTTTCACAACCGTTTTAAGAGAAAACTGTGGCAGTAGCATGACTTACAAATGTAGGACTTTCTCACCTGCAGTGGGACCGTTCACCTGTCCCAAGTACCCTGGTGGAGGTATTGGGGGCATCACAAGGTTGAAGGGTATAGGGATGTTCATGGAGGACATTGGACTGGGTCCTGTGCCAATCATACCAATCTGGTCATGGGTCTGGAAATACATGTTGGACGAACGCCCTGTGGTAGAAGATACATTAACTGTACTGTGTTAAATATACTTTTTCAGTCAAGTGTCTATGGTATTAAAAAAAAAAAAAAAAAATTCTCACCGTTGCTGCTGCGATCATAAACAGATCCAGGAATGAGGGCCTCCCTGGCATCATACATGGCTGTGCTCATGAATCGGCCACCCTACAAAACAAAAGAACAAGCAGCCCATCAATTCTTGCACCTGCACGCATTTATTACCCTGGTTTAACTGCTCAGTCCTCTAGACTGAGGACACTTTGAAGCGCATCTCAAATCCTTTATCTCCCACAGGAAAATGCATACTTGTGCCCCACTTACAAAAAACAATACCCTTACTTCAGCATCCTATAAGCGCTGTGGATGTAACACACACACACACACACACACACACACACACACAAAACTCACAGGGTTGATGGTGTTGACCAGTTTGCGGGGCTTGCTGAATTGCATGAGACTCTCCCTGAGGTTGTTTAGCGGGCCTTCAACCAGGACTTTCTGCTCCTTATAGTAATTCAGCAGGTGGTTCCATAGAGGCTGCTTGGACAGGGCCTTTGGATTTCCCACAATGATCACACCATATCTGTGTGAGAAACAGACAATAATAAATTACTTAACGATTAGAAGTTATAAGTATGTTAAGCCGTCTTCAAAGTGATGGTATCATCATGTAGTCAAAAAGCCAGAGAAGTCTTTTGCACACTGAACGGGTCTTGTATTACCTGGCCCTGGTAAGTGCCACGTTAAGACGTCTGGGATCGTTGAGGAAGCCAATGCCTTGGTGCTCATTGGCCCTCACACAGGACAGGATGATAAAGTCTTTCTCTCTTCCCTGGAAAGCGTCAACACTGGCTATTTCCACCTCCTGCAAAAGGTATGAAGAGATCGTTGGGTGAGGCATTCAGTATTTTAGGCTAACAGTGACAAATGTCTGAAATCATTTGCCCTGCTTCAGGAATGATATTGACTACAAGCATTTGGGTCCTTTCAAACTCCTCAAAGTTCAAACACTGGCTATGATTGGTTTTCAGGTGTTTGATTAGTTAACATTTAATTAATTTAAAATTCACTTAAAGTTCACATTAAACTCTGATTTTTTTTTTTTTTTTAAATTGTCACTTTACCTGGTAGAGCTTGGTATGAAGGGAGCCGCTGAACTGCATGTACTGGACCAAGTAGGACCTCTGTCCCTCATAGGGAGTGATGATTCCAATCTGATCAGGTTTAGCTCCAGCCTTCAACAACCTTGTGGTTATTTTCTCAACATTGGCTGCCTCAGTCCTGCATAAACAAGCAGGGTTAGTGAAATGAAAGTTTTTTAATATAAAATTTATAGCGATACAGAAACTTATTAGGCTTGACTATAAAACTGGGGAGAAATTGATTCGATATTTCTCCAAGCATACAGAATTTTTTGATACCTAACTAATGCACTTTCTACAAGAACTGTTTGAAGTGATTCAGAAAAATTATGGCTGCCAAATATTTGCCATTTTCAGACATTAAAAGACACAGTTAAAATGTTCAATAAATTTGGCACCTGTTCAAATAAGATGTTCCAGAACTAGCAATTTCCTCTTGGCCTTGGGTGACATAAAAGAACATCGGCTTGTCGGGTTGTGGCCACTGGAAGTCAAAACCTTTTTTCACACGGTCCGCTGCAAAAACAACACACACATATGATGACTGTTCACAGTGCAATGTGGAATAAGCTTGACATGAGGCTGTGTTACATCTTTGAGTTACAAAAGTGGATAAAACAAATCTTTTATAATCAACAGTGGCTTTACAGAAACATGTAAGATAAAACTAGCTCCCTGCAGTTGCCATGTGACCACTAAAGGCATATTACTATAAAGCCCCAATTTCTTCTTGAATGCTGATCTGATCCAACCCTACGTGACGTGAAAAGAGGCTAGATGCCATGGTCAATTAGTTTTTTCTTTATTTTAATGTAAATTGGATAATTAAGGACCAATATATGTGGTAACAAAGCTGATTCCACAACATCCCTAAAAAATGTTTTACTAATTTCAGCTGCGGCAAGAGAAGACAGCAATGACGGCAGACACTACATGGTGTCACAGTGAAAGTATATAACCCCACAAACAATTTGTTTTGCTCAGTGTAGATCGGACGAATAGTTATATATGGCTAAAAAATGTAAAAATTTTACCAAGAAGCCAATCCGTATTTCAAAATGGCTGAAAATCTAATCAGTTCCGGATCACATGAAGAGCTATCACTGTGCAAAAATGCAAATTCCTGCATCAAATAGTTTTTGTATTATGCTTGCATGATAGTTGTGGCGGAGGTGGTGGCATGGTGTCACCAAAGTCAATCAATTTGGTTTTTGTTTTATGCAGACTGGACAAAGAGTCAGAGATATGGCTAAAAATGTAAAAACATGAAAGCTAATGTCAAATAATAATCAGTTTCAGATCTCTGGAACAGTGATCTCTATTACTGTTTCAAAATTCAAAATCCTGTGTCAAACAGTTTTTGCACTATCGCAGTGACATGAAGGATTTGCAAAAGCAGCAGCACCATCCCGGTTTTCAGGAAAAATAAATTTGTCAGATGCTCTTCTCAATTGTTCTAAATTGATTAATTACCATTTCCAATACATATAGTGACACTATATACGGAGAGTTAAAGGTACATACACTCCGAACGCGAATCGCATGGCAGGGGGCGGTTAAGTCAACGTAAACACGCGGCGAGAGGTCCTGCGGCGCAATTTGAGCGGCTGGCGCGGCGCGTTTCGCGAGTGGTGGCGCATTTCAGGCGGTGCAGCGAGAATCGGCCGCGCAAATTTTCCAGAGTTGAAAAATTTGAACTTTGGCAAATATTCGCGTCACGTCAACCAATCAGGAACTCGGCTTTGGTAGTGACGTGTTGATGATGTGATCAGCGGGTGGAGTCCTGGAATAAAGCGTCTGTAGTTGGTGTCCTGTCGCGTAATCCGCAGACCAATGCGGGACAGCAAGTCATCAAACTGGGCCACAGAGAGACGAAGTACCGCTGAAAGCGGCCATCATCCAGACGCAGCTCCTGGAGTAGATGGTGAAACTCACCGTACTGGGAGCGTCTCTGAATGATATTGTGAATCCAGACACGGCGACGTGCTTGCCGGCGCCATTGTAGAGCTCTCTAAAACAAATAAATCCAAGCTAATCTCTCAACATCATCCATGTCTCCCATAATGTAGCAATGAGGCCAATATGTTGGCGGTAGCTCCTCCCACACACGTGAATTCGCGTGTGGTTTATGAACACACTTTTGGACACACGAATAGGGCGAATTCGCAGCATGGCCAAACAGAGGCGGCCGAGGCGAATTTGCCACGCGAATCGCGTTCGGTGTGAACGTACCTTAAGGCTTTTATTAAAATTATTACTGAGTAGGTAGGCAGTTATGGAAATAAGGCAATGAAAATAATAAAAGCTACAAAATTTCAAAGTTTCTTTTCATCTCACCAGCAGTGACTCCATTCTGCAGAGAGCCCTCATAAAAGATATTGGAAGGGAAGGCACTGAGGGCCGGGTGCATGCGGTACTGGACCTGGAGACGAATTGGTCGGATCCCCAAAACTACGAGACGCTCAAACAGAGACTGGGATAAACCTGCTTTAGCTGCCTTCTTACACATCACCACAGGTCCCAGCTGGCAGTGATCACCCACAAGAATCAACTATTAAAACATAAACAAATGATTACAAAGTTAAAGCGTATCAGTCAAAAAGAGAAAATATTTTGAGGACAGCACTCTAAGTGTACAGCTGACACTGCAGAATGATCTAACTGCATTTTCCTACCTGCTTTGCCCCAAGGACAACAGGCACCATGCACTCTGGTTCAGTAGCCTGGGTGCTCTCGTCAATCAGGATTGATCTGAACTGCATCTTGGCCAGACGAGGATCTCCTGCCCCAACACAGGTACAGCAGATCACATCAGCATTCTGGGAAAGAGAGAAGAGATGAAGTTGAGTTTCTTAATGTTGAAGTATCACTTATGAGTTGCTTCACCTGGTGATTTTTTTAAAAAACTATCACAACAATAAATAATATTTTGAATGAGGTTAGAGAAGAAACTGAACATGCAAATTTAACCATCTCTAAAAAAAAAAAAAAATCTAGATGAGTAGAAATTACTGCACCTAGCACTGTCACACACAAGAAATATTTAGAGTTCAGCGAGTCGACTTGACATACCATCAGCAACTCTCTCTCAGCAGTACGTCTCAGAGCCCTATAGCGTTTCTCATCTGAGGAGGACAACTCTCCAGTCTCATCCTTCAGCTGCTGGAGTTTCTGAAGCTCAGGCATACTGCAAGTATGAGCACATTTATCAGAGTGTGAAATCAGTGTTGCGCTTATGTTGTTCAGCAATATCATATTTAAATGACCCTCATCAGGAATAACTGCAGCTGTGTAGTTTATCTAATCCTCATCCAAACCAATTTTGTAAAGCTAAACAATCATATATCTCAGTGTTTTTAGATTTCATTTGTCAGCACTACAGACAAATAACAGCTTTTACAGGTCTTTCAAAAGAAGCAAACACAAGTTAATTACACACAGATATAATTACCTGTCCATATTACGGGTCTGGTTGTGCAGAGCCAGGAATGACACCGGTGAGTCTATGGCCTCCCTGCTCTTGGCACAAAGTCTCACCACCTTGAGCCCTGTCTGGTGGATCTTCTCAGTGAGCTGATCAACAGCAATGTTACTGGGAGCACAAACCAGCACAGGCCTGGGGAGACAGAAGTCAGTAGCAATACTTAATAGAATCTGTGGACCGAGTTATTCTGATCAGGATTAAGATCTTAAAAAGCTTATGAATTATTGCACAGATTAAAAGTTAAGTTAAATTAAGAGCAAAGCAGCAAAAAAGCATAAAAATACCATCAAACAGCATAGTGGGGGTTCTTACCCATTTCCCTGTCTAGCCAGGTGGTACACAATGGTGGCAGAGGTGACTGTCTTCCCAGTGCCAGGGGGACCCTGGATGAGACTGAGGGGGCGCTGCAGCACTGTCTTCACGGCATACACCTGAATCACAGCAAAACATTTCCATGTGAGCCCTGACAGCACAAAGTCTGAGAGACCAGGTGGTCAGCAAAAATTATTTCCGTCATCTTGCATGTCTTCATTCCAACCCACCTGGGAGTGGTTAAGGTCAGGCAGGCCTTGAGCAGTGAAGCGTTTGGGCAGCTGGCACTTGATGACCACATCCTCTACCTCGTGTCCCAGCAGTTTATGGTAGATGTAACCAGACACTGAGGTCTCATCCACAGCAAATGTTTTCAGAGCACTCTGCATTCTGGGAAAAAGGAAAGATTTTTTATTGTAATAGCACATGCATGTACTGTAATTGATAAAGAATTTTAAGTTTCAGGTGGGTTTTTCCCGTTTTTTAAAAAAGCACTGATCACATCAAATGACAAGGGTGCCTGGCTTTTCTTGAAATACCTGTCAAATGAAGTGGACTTCCACACAAAGTCCACCTGAAAGTTGTGAGGGATCTCCACTGGAGCCCCAGCACTGCTCCTTAGTTCAATGGCAATTTCATCACCATAGTCTGAGACAGAAGGTCAAGGAAGCAGCAAATTTCAGACATTTACTGTAGTGAATTAAACATCTAATTTCTGTAAGTTCTCATTTGGGGTCAGTAACCTAAAACATGTCATTAGGAATAGCTTACTACTATAATGTGCGAAATTGCAATAATTTCCAAGAGGAGTCTCAGAAGTATTGATGGCTAATAACGGTGTTCTTCTGCTAACTTAGAAGCTGGTGAGATTTTAAGTTTTAGGAACAGTCAGCAGCCACTCTGTACTTTGCTTAGCGAAATCAAAACTCCGCTGCACATCAGTGTATGAGTGAAAATGTGCAGTTTTTTTTCAGTTTAGAAGAGTTCTGCATTAAGTTTTTGTACTGATAAGCAACTTACTAACTTGCAGCAAATATTAGTTACCTCGCTTCAATTTTTGATTGCTAGTCATGCAAGCTTTGTTCTTTATTACTGGCTAAAATCCTAAAATAAGTCAGGCTGTTCTTCACTTTAGCAAATTTAACACTTCGAATCAGGAATGTTAAGCAGATGTGCTAAAAATGCTATGATACACAACCTTAGATTGTATTGATGGTGTAGTGCCTAACAGAAATTAACAAGTGAACCAGTTTAAGAAAGATCTAAATATAGAGATTGCTTAAAAAACAGTTGGGAATGAAGGAATACACGTTTCCTCCTATTGTTGTAGTTTTTCACAGCTGCCACTAGGTGTTACTGAAGAGTCACATTTTATCTTATATTAATAAATATGAAAATTTACTGATAATATGTGTAAATTGTGGTCTGTACTTTGGAAACAGTATGCTTATTCAAAGTCATAAGGATACTATCAGGGACTTTGATGACATGTCCAATGCCTTTCCACGGAGGGGCCAGGTCTCCTTTGTATCGCAGGCAAATTTCATCACCCTGCATCAGGCGCATATCTAAAAGACAGCATAAAAGACCAAAACCATAAACTTCTTTTAAACACACAAAGTGCAGAATTTCAAAAAACACACACATTAACACAGAAAAATTACAATGCCAGTTTATAAGAAATGATGGCGCTAAACTACAAATTAATACCTGAGTCCGTCTTGGGAAGGGTGAAATAAGCAATCCTCTTCTTATTTAGGCCCAAGTCCCATCTGACTGTGATGTTGTCTTGCGTCTGTTGAGAAATAACCAGAACAAACTGAAACCAAATAAAGCAGCAGATCATGTCAACCTCAAAATTATTACAGACAATTAAACCTGCAAGCATGCAGCTCTGGATCAAAAATCATAAGTGGAAAATGCTGAATACTGATGGCTATGAAGTAATTTACTATGCTTATAAGTACTACAGCAAAATAATCTCCATTATCTCCAGTTAAACTATAAATTAAATCCAACCACAAATCAAACAATTAGCTAATTGATCGTGTGATCTGCATAAAATGAATCAATAATTCCTGTGAAAAGAAATCATGTAAAAGTATCAAACATAATCAAAATATAGAGTTCTAATTGTTCGTTACCTGTGACTCTTTGAGTTTCTTATCATAGTCAGCCTCCAGCTTCACAAGAGGACCAAAGATGTTTTGGTACTGATAGGCATCCTCATAGCGAAGCAGGACATGCTGGGGCTCCTCATCTACTCCAGGCTTCTCCAGGTCCTCCAAGGTTGCTGTGGGATTTTCCTACCAAGAAGAACAAACACAAACACACACACACACCCCCCAGATCTTTGGTGATGAAATCAAAATGTGGATAGAAAAGCATCTGTTTTCTTTTTAACCCATTGTGCTCAAAAATGCAAGATTCACACAGAGAATTATCCAGACAATCTGACATGTCACAGTAAGCAGAGTGTAAATAATTAAATTCATGACAGATTAATTTAGCTGCTTCAGTTGTAGAGTAGAGCAGCTGGTATTGTGTGTGCTGCCTTACTGGCTTATTTGGACACATGAATAAAGCAATAAAGCAATGTAATTAGAAGCACTTATATTCCTGCAAAGGAATATAAGTCAACATGTCTTCAGGGAAAAAATGAAGGTTCTAGCAGGCACATGAAGTGGGCAGTGCCAGTATCTCTGTCTCCTTATTTGCATAATAGCCAGCAGTATGAATTTATTTGGTTAAGTATATAGATAAGTCTTATCCACACTAAAATTCAAGTTGTGGATTTGAAATATTTACACAGGACAGGTGGTGTGACTGTACAGTACCTTCCAGAGCTCCTCCAGCTTGTTGATCTGCTGGGCAGTGATCTGGCGTGCCCGCAGCTGTTCCTGCTCTGAGGGGATTTTGACCAACCATGAAAGAAAGCAGCGGTCCTGGATTAGAGGTTGCCACTGTGAGCTGTCCCAGTTGATGTCCTTCAAGCTACTCTGGCTAGCACATGGCTGCCTGTGTGACAGTTAAAACAAAAAAGTTAAATGTAATGGAGAAACTCTGCATTCTGTTTTAAGGACCCCAACACCAGACTGATCAGCCAGCTGTACAAATTTGCCCTTACCTGCATAGTAACACCACAACTGAGTCAGCCTTAGCGGGAATGAAACCCAGCAAGAAGACATTGCGACAGCCACAGTTGTAGCACTCCAAAACCGTTTCCCCCAGGGGTCCATCTTTATGCAGGGTCACCTCCTTGGACTTTGCCCTCACCAGGTGGTTAACAATGTGGCTACAAGTGAGTAGAATGACAATTAAGGTACCAGCTGGAGGAAATGTTAAAGACTGTGCATTGAGTACACTGCTAATTCTTACTCCCAGGGCCTTGGACCAACATGCCTTGACCATTTATTTTAGACTCAATACATTACAGCAAAAAATGTATCTCTACAATGCAGTGAAGAGAAACTATGAAACCTGATTCCTCCAAAAACAAAGCAGCCAGCACACTGATAAAGAAAATACTTTGTTTTACAAGAAGAGGTGACTGCATAAAAACATGTGTGGTGAAGAAACATCTTGCCAGTGTTTTCAAGTTTATGACTGAGGTGATTCAAAGGTGTCTGCTTTCAACCATACCCATTAAAGAAAAACTACACTACTATAAGTTAAACAGTGTTTTGCTTTAGTCTTCAAAAGCTAAATAGTAGTTTTGTTGCCTTTGAGAATCAACAAACACAGTTCTTTTGAATCATGACTTTAATTCAACTACCAAACAATAAACTCATTATTACAGTCACTATGCTCTCACTGGCGGACCTGCAGAATGATCCTCTCACATTTCATCTAACTAATAACAAACCCAGGGAGGGTAAATAAAAGGCTGGTAAGTCAGTGCATCTTACCTGCCGGATGTGTTTCCACGGCCATTACAAAACCACTTCTTGCTGGTGTTACAGTAGACCACACAGGCTGGATCATGAATCCCACAATAACTGAAGAAAAGTCAAAATTAAATAAGGCACGCAAAGCATTTTTGAGTATATCAGAGGGACAGCTCAGATTGAGTAGTTTGGAGACAAAGTCAGAGAGGCAAGAATGAGATGGTTTGGACATGTACAGAGGAGGGATAGTGGCTATACTAGACAAAGGATGCTGAGGATGGAGCTTCAAGACAGGAGAAAAAGAGGAAGACCACAGAGAAGGTTCATAGATGTAGTGAAAGAGGACACGCAGAAGGTTGGTGTGAGAGAAGAGGATGGAAGGGATAGAGTGAGATGGAGGCAGATGATTCAGGCAGAAGACTGTGCTAATAAAAAAACATGCAATTTGTTTATATTTCTGAGAGTTTTAGGCATCAAATTTATGTGTGAAAAGCAGTCCGGGTGTAAATTAGATGGTCTTTATTGATTATGACAGCCTATCAGATGTCAGAGCCAAAGGCTCACTGCACAGCCTCAGTCAAGTGCTGCCTCAGTCCTCACTCCACTGCTCAGAGTGAGGTCAGAGTCTGAGCTGTCTTAGTAAATAAAAGAAAGAAGACCAATGTGCATTAGCTGCTTTAATTGAAAAACAATGGTGTCTGCTTAGTGACAGCAAGTGTTGTTCATAATTCACACAAAGGATGATGAGAAGTCAGAATAAGGTTTAATCTGAATTGTTGATGATGATATTGCTGATGATGATGATAAGGAGGGTGCTGCTCGTGTTGGTGATGATGATGTTGTGTTATGATGTTTTACTGGTTTAATGCAGGTTCTAGAGCACTGTGTTGATCTTTCAATTTAAGAAATGTAATTAATTAGTCAAATTATTTTATTATAATCTTAAAAAAATTTTCATCCTATTTTTATTTAATTTAGTCATAGATCTGTTTTGTTATCTTTTTTTTATAAACAACCCTTTTACAGTAAGTGAAAAAAGATCTATATTGATATTGGTATTAGTGAAAAAGTACCATAAACTGATGGTATCGTATCGAAAGGAAAAATATTGGTATCACCCAAGGTTATTATAGTTAACTAAAACTCAACTAAAAACAAAAACTACATGAGAAAAATAATTTTGATTAACTGAAATAAAAATAAAAACTAGACTTTTGGGAAAATCAAAACTCACTAAAACAACATTGTGGGCTTAGGGAACTAACTTAAATAAAATAAAAATATACAGGAAATGTTCTTACTTCTTGTCTTTGTCAGTTGGATTACATTTGGATTACAGTTGGATTACATTACAGTCTGTCTGATGAGGCTTTGGTGCATCTGGCTATTGAGACCAGGATGTCTACATGACTGTGACTCATCTGGCTTCACAAAGTGTTTTGTTTGTATCGTAATTTCTGATCTAAACATTTTCAATCTTCCCCTGACAAATACCATCCATATTATGATGGTTAAGAAAACTATAACTAAACACTGAAACTAATAAAATCCAAACTTAAAATAAACTTTTTCAACCAATGAAAGCTAAACTGAAATGAGAAAACCCACTCTGGAAACTAACTGAATTCAAAACAAAAACTGAAAATGTAATAAAAATCAAAATTAATTAGAAAATACTAAACTATAATAACTCTGGTATTGCACATCTCTAATAAAACAGACTCAAAGATGTACAGAAAACACAAGAGAAGCTAGAATAACAGAACCAAAACCAAAACTACAAGAGACAAGAACCTAGATACATAAAGAGAAAAGAAACAAGGGAAAACTAAACATCGTGGAAACTAAAAAAAAAAAATCAGTCAAATCACCACATAACCCACAGATCATGATATTCTGACCTCTAGGTGTTCACCTTTCAATAGTTCAAGGAAGTGTCTACCATCAGCGGTGGACTCAGAACAGGCGTAGCTTAGAGCTGGGCTATATGGGAAAAATACATGTCAAGATAGTATTTTTTTTTAATATCTGTCAATTTTGAAATAAGTTTTGAGATAAAGCAAATCATTTCTGTCAAGTTTAAAATTTCCATTTTACTCCCCAGTAAGACATGGTGTCCCCAGATAGCACAGTGGTTTGTGCATTTGCCTTTGAAGCAAAAGGTCCCTGATTCAATTCCAGGTGGGGACACAAGCCCCTCTCACCATGGAGGGTTGTGTCAGGAAGGGCATCCAGCATAAAACCTCTGCCAAATCACCAATGCGGATTAATCTGCCGTGGTGACCCCTTGGTGGAAAATACAAGGGAGCAGCCGAAAGTACGCTCCTAAGTAAGATGTGAAGATATCATAAGGTTAATTTTGGCTTGAATATCAATTATTGTCTGTCAGAAGTTGGGTAATAAAATGGGTACGTATACTAAACTAGAATCTGAATTCTGAGCAGTCAGAAGCTTTTGAGATTCACAGGAGAACATTAAAGTTGTTGGTCAACTCCAACTAACATAAAATCTTAATTGTAAAACTCTTTTGCTTTCAAGTTTTACAGGGGAACAAAAAAAACAAATTCTTTGGTCAGTTCCAAGTAAATAAAGTAGTCATTATCATGAAATACAATTTAAATAATCTGCCTCTGTACTGTAACCTTTACTGCTTCAACAATTTAAAACCATTTGAATTCAGTGTATATTCCCAGTACAAATTCAGTCCTCAGGATCAAAGAGCTTCTGTCAGTCCTAAAGACATGACTTCACCTGTTTGGTCATCAGGAAAGTGTGCAGTTTAAAGACAGCTTCGGTGCAGTGCCGTTACCATGACTCCCTCAGTAACGCTGTAGTTCGCGTTTTCCCTTGTTATTTTCTCTTTTTTCTCACTTGCTCAAACACCTACGCTACACCCAACATATATGGCTGCAGCTCTTCTCCAGCCAGGTGATTGGCTTGAGTGACGCTATTCTCATTATGACTGGCTTTGCACATTTTCTGTTAAAACATGAACGGCATGAATTCTATGGAGCAAAAGTACTATTGCGATAATTATCATTATTGTTTTTATTGCCCAGCTCTAACATAGCTTGTTGATGATGCAAAAAAAATTCAAAGTTAAAAAAAACCCCAAAACTTCAAAATAAAAAGAATACATCAACAGCAGAGCCAGTTACAAAATAAAACCATAGTGATAAATAAGTCATACCAAAACCCATGCAAAAAATAAAGACAGAATAAAATATTCATGAAAATTACTATATTTATGTGCCTCTGTTTTAAAATAAACCTTAAGTTATCTGGTTGGAAATTCTGAAAATGATATGCACAACTCTACTATTAGTGATAAATGCAGTCTTTACAAATATATAACCACAGGAGATAAGATTTCTCAGTGCATCTGCATTGCCGGCAAAACATGCATTCTGTGCAGACAAGTAGTAACAAAGCAACCAAAACATTTTTTTAAAGTATAAAGTGACAGCACTGATTATCTCCAGAATCTTCACAGCTACTACTTTTGTGGCTGTTAATATGGAAGCTTGTTCTTCTTTATGAATCCCAAAAGCCCACCCTGAGGATCTACTGCCAGCAACTAGTTATTTATGTGTGATAGGGGTGTGAGTAATTTAAAACACTCATATCCTTGTATTGAGCAGGTGCAGGAAAGCGGAACCCGGAGATGACAAACTAAATGAGCTTGTTTTCATTCCACTGGAGGAAATGTGATCCAGTTGCCACAGCAACTGAACCCAGAGGTTCATGCAGGCTTAAGAAATTAAAAACAAGGGGTTATGTGAGCAAAAGGAAAACTTCAGTATTTGATTAGGAATGTGTCAGGAGCAGCAACTGAGTTTGACTGTGACATTCTGCAGGCAAAAAAATCAGTTTAATTATAATAAATTCATAAACAGTAAATAGTGCTTATAAGTAGAGCCATTATGCTTTCCTTTATTTTCTCTCATACACTATATGGGCAAAAGTATTAGGCCACACCTCTTAATCATTAAATTCAATTTAGTGTTCAATTCAGTCTAAACTCAAGCACCTAGCAATGCAGTCTGCCTTTACAAACATTTGTGAAAGAATGGGTTGTTCTAATGAGCTCACTGAATTCCACTGTAATGAGATGCTAACATTGCAACAAGTCAGTTTGCAAAATTTCTTCCTTCTTAGATATTCTGTGATTAACTGTGAGTGGTATTATGGGAAAGTGGAAGCCTTTAGGAAGTACAGCATCTCAGCCACAAAGTGACATAGTTAGAGTATAGTGCATAAAAGTTGCCATCACTGAATAACTTCAGAATTTCAAACATCCTCTGGCATTAACATGCCATTAGCTTCATGGCATGGTTTTCCATGGTTGAGCAGATGTATGCCAACCATATATCACCAAGCACAATTCCAAGCATCGGATAGAGTGATGTAAAGAATGCTGCCACTGGACTATGAAGCAGTGGTGTTCATGTTTCTGGGAGTGACAAATCATATTTCTCTATCCTTCAGTCTCATGGAGAACTCTTGGTTTGGGGAATGCAAGAAGAATGTTACTTGCCTGACTGCACTGTGCCAGCTATAAAGCCCGGTGAAGAAGAATGATGCTATGTAGTTGTTTCTCTGGGGTTGGCTTGGGCCCCTTGGTTCCAGTGAGGGGAAAACTTCCCCTTCATCCTTCCAAAATATTTTGGTGCTTCCAATTTTGTGGGAACAGTTTGGGGAAGGCCCTTTTCTGTTCCAACATAACTGTGCCCTAGT
>VUQH01054279.1:0-11760 GCA_015106775.1 Etroplus canarensis | reverse complement strand
AAAATCTCCACCAAATTACCAGTGCGGATTAATCCACTGTGGCGACCCCTTGGTGGAGAATACAAGGGAGCAGCCGAAAGGTACATTCATGTGAATATGAGAAGAACGATCAGAGTTTCAGAAGTTATTCCCTGGTATTTACATCTAGACATGCTGCTCAGCATAGAACAGAACACATTTTGGATAAAACGACTCAGTTTTAAAGTAAGCTAAAGTCCTGGAACAGAATGATTTTAACCTACAACCCACAGACTCTTGTTTCTTCACTGGTTCTGTTTATTTAATTGTTGTCCATTTTGCAAGGTTTCTCCTTTCGGTCCTCCATCTTTCTGCCTGATGAAGTCCTTTGTTGAGGTGGCAGTGTGGTTTGGATAATTTTCTTGCCGCATAATAAAGTTCCTCCCAATTAGTTTGGATGCTTTTTTGCATCTATAGAGTTCATTCTGCAATTACCATCAAGAGTTACACCACTGATCAAAAATGATTGATCCTGTTCCAGAAGCAGCCATGCAAGCTCAAGCCATGACACAACCTCCACCATGCTTCACAGATGAAATGGTATGCTAAGGATCACGCAGATCCCTTCTTTATCCATACTTTGGCCTTCCCGTCAGTTTGGTAGATGTTCATCGTGGTCTCATCAGTCCACAAAACTTTGTTCCAGAACTGTTGTGGTTCATCTTTGTACTTGCTAATTCCAATCTGGTTTTCAATTTTTACTGCTGATAAGTAGTTTCATCCTTTGATCTCAAACACAAATGTCCTCAGTGCACAGCAAAAACACACTAATTGGCCTTGTTGTTCCAGTACTTTTGGAGGTTAGTGTACATCAAGATTCTTTTATTGTCATGTACCATGTAACAATGTACATTATTACGGCAATGAAATTTGTTTTGTTTGATGCCAGCTCAATTTGCCATTATAAACATATAAATGCAAAACAAGTAAGTCAAGATAAAACAGAATTATATATACTATTATATACTATACTATAGAATCTGAAGAGAAATAGTAACAAAATAAAACCAGAACAGAATAGAATAAATACACTCTGGATAGCATAAATACGCTCTACAGAAATACAACACATGCAGCAAGATAGGATCTTCTTCTTCTTTCGGCTGCTCCCATTAGGGGTCACTACAGCGGATCATCTGCCTCTTACGGAAGTCGTGTTATGAATCCGCATATATGATTTGGCAAAGTTTGTACGCCGGATGCCCTTCCTGACGCAACCCTCACCATTCACCTGGGCTTGGGACCGGCACTAGGAGTACAGTGGTTTGTGGGCCCCTGTGGCTGGTTTATGCAGCAAGACAGGATAGCACTAACTTATTAAATGATTCAGTTTGAGCTAGTGCAAGTCTTCTCTAGTTAGCGTTAAAGATCTGTGCATTAAGCCAGGTAATGACATTGTTAGTGAGTCAGCCAAGGTGGACTAAATCAATAATTCAGGCCAGGACACCATCCCAGACCACACTGTTCATGCAAACCACCAGACTGCTTATTTTGCAGGCTAACCTTACCTATGCTGTTTAGGACAGTTATGACATCAGATTTTAGTTTTGTGTGACTAAATTGGAAACAAAAAGAGTTCACCATCACTTTTTGTGATATCTATAGAGATTTTGAAAAAAACAGTGAAGGTGTGAACCCAGGATTTTTGTGGTTGCATATGTAATTGTAGTAGTTACATTTCAGAACAGTAATGTTTTTGAGAATATTAAAATAATTTACATGATCTATTAAGGATTAATGCATGTTATTTACTGTGTATTGCACTAATTTTGAAGCTTAAAAAGCCTTTTTAATTATGTGATAGTGGTTTCTTGCAGTGCTAATTTTTTGGAGTGAGAGGGGGGCATGATATCGGAACGAGTGCATAATTGCCACAGGTGGATGGCTTAAAGCAATGAGTGCCAAAGCTTTGGTTCTGTCCTCACCTTGCTTGTTTGGAGTTGAGCCCCACGTATTTCAGTGCCTTAGTAACTATGGTATTTTGATGAAACAGAGCAGAATTAACTGAAATTAAAGTGTGGAGGAAAATCCCAAGACATCTTACAAGGCATCTTGTTTATATCTAGCCAAGTTATTTTTCACAGAACAGTTTGCAGTGTGTTGGGATTTTTGTCACATTTCTACACAGGAATGGGCAAACTGGAAATGTCTCTATAGCTTTTCTCAGCAGTGGTCAAACACAGAGCAAGTTGCATAGTGTGATAATGCTGCTCTCCTCTGGATACATTCTTCACTCTATGGACGTCAACAGAACCAATCTTTCGTTACCAATATTCTGAAATTGCAATGGTACTTGCAAATTTTTTAGTATAGACAGTACAGTTTTTTGGTACTGAGAGCAACTCATGTACAAGTCATTGGTACCACGTGCAGAGGCTGCAATTCTTCTGAAACTGATGGGGGCAGCATATAGCTTCAAGTGTTCTAGTTGTCCTTACATGCTGAAGAAGAAGGAATACACCTTCAAACACAGGAAAAACTCCAAATGGTGCAGTAAAAACTACAGGTAGAAGATGAGGACTTGTGTAGTTGCCCGAAAAGCTCCACCTGGCTCGGCAATGAGAAAGGAGATGGGTGTCAAAGTAGTTTGTTTTGAGGTGGACAACCAAAGATTAAGGGGTTACTGATTCTCCCTCAGCATCCTCTCAATAATCTGAACTGCCCTGTTGTTTTCAGAGAGGAACCTGTGTTTAATAAGCCGTGCTTAAACTGCATTGTATTGGTTAGCTGGCTACTCACTCCATCACTGGGTGTACTTATTTTTGAGCAGCTAATTTGCTCTGGCCTTTGTAGAATGCTGGTCACTACTGAGTGAAATACCTGATTCTTTCTTTATAAATGAGTGCATTGTTGGCACATCACCTGCAGAACTTTCCCCTCCCAGTGGCAGTATTTTGCAATTGCAACATCATGCTAATAATGTGCCCTATTTAATAAATCTGGACCAGTCTGTGGTTGAGACAGTCGTGTTGGATGTGTGGATTTTGTGAGGTCCATGAACTGTTTGTTGATCAAGCTGACTGATCATGTCAGGCAAAAATGACCCTCAGGCCACTGGAAAACGTGGTGTTCATGGTGGCCTGTCTGCCCCGATGTCAGCTGAAACCATCAGTGATTGTAGTTTGAGTTGCCAAGAAAAATACAAAACTGAGATTGACCAGATTAAACAGGAAATCACAAGATGGCTGAGAAAACACATACAACAGGCAGAGGGTGAATATTGTTCTTTGCAATTTTGCCTAGAAGGTGGACATCCAACCATAGCACCTTTACTGTTTACACTGAGACTGGTACTATTTAATGAAGCTGCCAGTTGAGGACCTTTAAGGCATCTCTTATTCTAATCATCAATTAGTCTTTTAACATTATAAACTAGCACGAGGTAACACATTGTGTCAATGCAGTGATGGTTGCTGAAAATATGCACATCTGTACGCCAACATATTGCATACAAAATCAGTAACGAGCAGGCCCAAAGGGAATCTGCAGATCTTTTTATAGTTTCCTGCTGTGATCCAGGGGCAAAATCAGTGAAATTCTGCAGAGTGTTTTTTGCTTGTTACATTAAACAGAATCAAAATAATCAGAATCAGCGTACATTACTAATTCCAGGGGGAAAACTGCTTATGTTACAGGCACTCTGTTAAGTATACATAAATATTAATATGAAAAATAAATATATAAACCCTATATACATTGGTAGCATATGTGGCAATAGGGAACAGAATTAAAGTAAGAAATGAGTGAATATGAATGTGAATATGAAAGTAATAATATAGGGATACATATATGTTATATATAATTATTATCAAAACCTTGTAAAAATATCATAATAATTTTTTCCTGAGCAAATATGTTGATTTATTTAAAACAACAAATCGAAATTTTGTCAACGTTTCATTTATTTCAGGTAGAAAAAAGTTATCAGTTATTTAAGCTTTGGAAGTTAACACTTTTAATTTCATCATGAAGATTTTAGGAAATGTTTTCAGGGCCGATCAAAGTCACAGCCATATACTCCAAACACAGCGAGGCGAAAATGGCAAACATTTGCCATGCCGCCTCTTCAAACGCTGCAGAATTCTGTGTAATGATTTTATTAATGATTGTCATTTATATTTTTTGATGAGGGACTTTTTTGCAGCATGGTATTGATACTTCACATATGTGAAAGACATGACTATTTATTAATCACTGGTCTGAAGAATCTTGAAATGGAGGTTGCCTTGTTGTCCGGTTTTGGCATTCCAGTTAATCTTAAACGTGCCAGATGGGGTGTGATCAGGGCTGTGTGTTGGCCAGTTATGCACCAGACTGAGCTCTAGTACACTTAGGCGTCTACATACTATATCCAGTCTTTCACATATGAATTTGATTTCCATTGCTTGATTGTGCATTTGACTGAAAATCTATCAGTGTGTGTGGAGTGTAGATAAAAAGCCTGTTGTTTTCTGTGTTTTCTAAAACTGCACCTCCGTTTATCTCTAATAACCACAGTTTTCCTCATATCCCCCATCTGCCCTGTTGTATTACGATCATTCTCCAGAGAGAAAAAGGAGATAGAGAGGGAGTGGTGCCTTTGAGTCTCCTCTGCCATTTCACACAACAAAATAAGACATTTCATTGCACTACAGTTCTCCACCAAACAAGCTGGGCTGGTTGGAAACTGAGAGAAAATTGCCTTTTGAATAATCCGCTGCTTGATTTTCTTTCTTTTTCCTCCTGAAAGGTTTTCTGAAGGTTATTGTTGAGAATAATGCAGCCCTTGCCCCCCTGCAGATGACAATCATCTTTCCAATTTGTCTGAGATTAGGTCATATGGAAACAGCGCATTGTAAACACACAGGGTCGGCACGGCAGCGGCGGAGGGTGGGGAAGGTGGCACCGATTCCCCCTGTTCTGGGTTCATCCAGCCTTGATTGCCATGACACTGGCAGTGGGAGAAACCAGAGCAACAAACAAACAGAAATCCACAGATCTCTGTTACTAACTAGAAGAATGAGAGAAGCCGACCCCCCACCCTCCTCCCAAAGCAGCATGATCAGATTGGATGTTTGATTTGCAGCAAGATCAGTAAACACACTATGGCTTCGGCTGATTCTTTTGATTCAACAAAAATCATTTCTAAACAAGCAAGCGGGTTTCTGGTATCTGAAAAACAACAGTATTGACAGCAACGTTGCCATCTAAGAATAACATTAATATTTCTCTTAGCACTACTGGAGGCCAACTTTTATCACCAAAACATTTGAAACATTAAATATTTTGGTGACAACATTGTGCTTCACTTGGTCAGCTCTGCTGTGCTGTGTTGTGCATGTGTGTGTGGTTTTGTGGTATATTGTGTTGGTATATGGTACAGATGCACAATTAACCAGACTACAGACACACACACCCCAAGGCCCTGAGGGGAATATAGGGAAAACAATGCTGGAGTGGACACTTTGGGAGCATTCTTGATGGTTCACTCACATGTTGGGCTGGGCTTCCAGGTGTAAACAAAATAGGATAATTTAATTTAGCAAACATCACAATAGTTAATCTGCTCTGAACGAACATGGGATTAACACCCTGTTAAATTAAATTTTAAAAGGAACCTTTGAAAGGTTGAAAGTCTGTATTTCAAACCTTGAAATAAAATTTAGGTTTTGCAAAACTGAAACTTTTGAAGGCTTGTAAAATGTTCTAATAGGTTAAAAAGCATTGAAAAAGAAAGCAATAAATAAGAGAGGTTTGACTCCCTGGTTTAATGCACAAACACATGGCTTAGAGCAGGTAACATGTAAGCTAGAGAGGATATGGCATCCCGTTAATTTAGATCACGTAAGTCTGGCCTGGAAAAAAAAGTCAGTTAAAAAACTCACTATATTGCTAAGACCTCTTACTGTTCATCACTGATAGAAGAAAGTAGGAACAACCCCGGGTTTATTTTCAGCACTGTAGCCAGGCTGACAAAGTGTCAGACCTCTGTTGAACCATGTATTCCTTAAGCTCTATGTAGTGATGACTTTGTGAAAGAGTTAAGATTAAGCTTCAAACTTTCCTTATTCATAAAGCTTATAGTTAGGGCTTAGTTATGCTGCAATAGGTTTAGGCTGCTGAGGGTCTTCTTATGATGTGCTGGGCATTTCTTCTCCACCCACTCTTCTCTTTTCTCTCTTCTCTCTCCCCTCACCCCCAACCTGTGGAGGCAGATGGCTGCCCCTCCCTGAGCCTGGTTCTGTTGGAGGTCTCTTCCTGTTAAAAGAGAATTCTTCCTTCCCACCGTCACCAAGTATAAGAAATGCAGTTTCTTACCCACAGTGTATACACTGGGGATAGAGTGCACCTGACTTCAACTGAGGATGGGATTCAGCCAGTGGAAGGAATAATTTGGGGATCTCCTCTCTGTTATGCAGAAGTCATGGACAGTGCACTTGAATTAACAAACTGGGGTGCTGGGGTCATCATCTCCCTTGTTAAGAAGGGAAACTGGAAAGTGCTTTCTAAATTCAGGGAGATCAAACTCTTCAGCCTCCATTGGAAGGTCTTGTGCCACAGTACTGGCAAAAATAACAAAAACATCATTAGTATTCATCAAGAATAAGAATAGTAATAGTTTTTTGTGGAGCACTTATCAAAACCAGCATCATAAAATGCTTCAGAAAAACACACAATAAACTTCTATCACCCATTCATCCATTATCTGCCGCTTATCTGGGTTTGGGTCATGGGGCAGCAGCTTGAGCAGAGACACGCAGACCTCACTCTCCCCAGCTACCCCAAGGTGTTCTCAAGCCAGCTGAGAGACATAATCCCTCCAGCATGTCCTGGGTCTGCCCCAGGGCCTCCTCCCAGTAGGACTTTTCCAAAACACCTCACCCAGGAGCCTTACAGGAGCCATTGTAATCAGATGCCCGAACCGCCTCTGCTGACTCCTTTCCAAGTGGAGGAGTAGTGAGTGTAGTTGCACAATAACTATCAAACAAAAATAAAATGTAAAGAAGATTAAAAACAAAAAAATCAATCTAACTCTAAGAACAAACTGCAGGCAGGCCATGAACAGCTTTAAAGTAAGTGAGATCTTAAAATCAATCCTAAAACAAATGGACAGTGGCCTGCTGTAGTGTCATTAAAGCTGGTTTAATATGTTTACTTCTCTTGGTTCTTGTACGAAGTTTTGCTGCTGTAGTTTGAACAGTTTTAAGCCCATTAGTTGACTGATACCTGTTTAGAGACTGTTTTGATTCATTTTAACCACCACCACTAGGCCAGTTTAGAGAATATTCTCATCTAGTGTGTGTGTGATTATGTTGTGTGCACGGAAGGTGGCTTGCTTTAATTTTCCTTTCACGGTTGAATTGGTAGACTGAAGCCTAAATGGGCATCTGGTAGAAGTTACCCTGCAACATCAAAAGAAAGATTTCTAAGACCCAAGAGGTTGAATGCCTGCAGAATCCTGGTTTCCCCAACTATTAGCTTCTTGCTATGCATCTCTACTGCACTGAGGCTAATGACACTCAGATTTTTCAGCAGTGATAACTTGCCTAACGCTCACCCTGAACAGATTCATTCACTGGGTCAGATTAGTGCTGGGACACTGCTTTTTTGACATATGGCATCCAATTAATTGGATGCTAATTGTATGCCTCAGAGACATTGACTTCTTTTGCTACCTAGAATATTAATATTCAACTGGGTTAGCATGAGCATCTTTTTTTAGTTAAAATTTAAAGTGTATTCTTATTTTCCAATCTCTTTTCCTTTCTCTGTCTGCTATATATGTACTACTCATTGATCAAATTAAGGGCTGATCAGTCTGACATGACCTCAAAGCATTATGCAATTTCCCCCCGGGATTTAAAAAGTATTTCTGATTCTGATTCTGAAGCTAAGCCTCTGACCATTTCTTAATAACACAATATAATATTCATAATAATAACATTTGAGTTTACAATAATGGACTACACAACACTGTGGAAATAATTTAACTACAGTAGATGTTTTTCTGATAGTGATGTGACTAAATTTAAGGAACTGATTCATCCATCATTATTATTTCCTTCAATGCCATGTTCTATCACAATGCAAGACAGCCACCTAAACTTTATTACCACTGACGCTGATTAGCTTGTTAATAATGTGACAACCTTACAATGTTTGACTCCAGATACTGAGGCTCCTCTGAGAAAGAAAGCAACAGATCAGAGAGGTTTGACTCCCTAGTTTAGTGTACAAACACACTTCTTAAAGCAGGTGACTTGTAAACTGGAGAGGAAATGATGTTCCACTAATTTAGAGTACCTTCCTCTGGCCTGGAAAAATAGTCTCAATCTATAAACAAGCCCTTCATAAAGCAAGGACATCTTACTATTTGTCACTGATGGAAGAGAATAGGAACAACCCCAGGTTTATTTTCAGCCCTGTAGCCAGGCTGACAAAGAGTCAGACCTCTGTTGAGCCATGTATTCCTTAAACTCTCAGTAGCAATGACTTCATGAATTTCTTCACAAATACAATTTTATCCATTAGAGGGAAAAATCTCCATACATGTGCCATTAAGTATGGCAACTCTAGTAACTGCTGATATGTGTTTGGGCTGCGTCTCTCCTACTGATCTCTCTGAGCTAACCTCGGTAATTACCTCCTCCAAACCATCAGCATGTCTATTAGACCCCAGTCCTACAAGACTGTTTAAAGAGGTCTTGCCAATAATTAGTGCTTCAATTTTAGATATGATCGGTTTATCCTTGTTAACAGGTTACGTACCACAGGCTTTTAAGGTGGCTGTAATTAAACCACTACTTAAAAACATTCACTTGATCAAGCTATCTGAGCTAAGAGAGACTGATTTTCAACCTTTCTTTTATTTCAAAAATTCTTGAAAGAGTTGTTGCAGAACGTCTATGTGATTTCAAAGGAATGTTACTTTGAATCAGCTTGGTTAACAAACTTGCAGCAACGTTTGTTTAAAAGGTCAAGGATCATCAGCAACATTAGTTTTTACCATCTGGGGTATTATTACACTGAACAGGCACAATTATATATTTCTTTCAGTTTCTGAGAAACAGTAATGAGCAAAAAAAACTAAATAAAAATGTACAAGTGCACACTTTGCTATTACAGCTCAGCTTCTCTATTATCAAGAAAAACATTTTGATATTTTTTATTTTTATTCTTGGTGAACCACTAATGTCGTTAACAAATTTCACATAAATACAACCATTAGTTTTGAAGATATCTTTGACTTGAGCTGTAGCTGGAGAGGTCAAGGTTTGTTTGCATGCATTGTCTGAGGAACACAAGCAGCAATATCAAACTAACCCTGAGTGTGTAGTTTAATATTAATTTGTGTGCTGATGGAAAGCCACAACTGAGGTGCAGCAGCAGGCACACTGAGCTGTTACCACCAGATGCTAACCCTATTGTAATTACAGGTCATAAACTGACTTGGCCTATACTGCACTCACCAGCACAGGCATAATGTCTACACAATTAGATAACGATTTGAAATACTTCTTTAACAACAGCAGAGAGCAGACCAGAGAACCACTACTCTGCAAACTGTATTTACTGAAGCAATTATGCATCCATTTTATGTTTGTCTTTTCTTTTTATAGAGCAAATGTCACAATTAGTGTTGGTTGCCAGTATTCGATTAGTAAATGTGTTATTTTGACCTATTGACTGTGCATTCTGTTGTGCTTTGTCACTAAGGGCACACCAATCATTTCGGCAGAACACTCAAATCAGACGAAAAAACACAAAAGTCCACTATCCCAGCAATAAAGAGCTAATGATCCAACAACAGGAATATATTTGCCAGACTGCCTATCTCCTTGAAAGGGCCAAAGGATAAGGAGTCATTAAAGCAGTGTTATCTGTTCCAGATAGCATTGGCATGTCTGTAAAGATCATTATTTTTGCCCCTGGAGCCATTTGGCAATGGAGAGCAGGGCTATCTACACACGCGGGGTCAGCTGTAACACAGGGATGAAGACGCTAACGATACGCAGGCTGGCAGCTAATGCTTTTTCTAAATGTTCTTAATGACTGCAAACCCTTATGAGCAAAGAGCTCTGGATCCCAGTTTTTCGGTATGCTTTGTCAGCTCACTGGAAATGCCCGAGACTTGGCCAAGTTGCATTTTTTAATTTGCTCTCAAGGTTAGTGTAGGGTAGTGCACGCATCACTGTAGACCACACTGAAGTGTGAGTGTCTGATGCTGTGATACAGTAAGCAAAAGACAGTTTTGTCATATTGTGTCTTCCATTTCAGCCTTCCCTTCAGTAAAGTTAAGTTGTTATAGTGTCCTGTTTCCAAAGAAGCCTGGACAGTGTGTGAAAAACAACCACAAAGTTTGAGACACCACCATGTAAAATATACAGCGTCTATAAAAAGTATTCACCCCCCTTGGCTGTCTCACCCTTTTACTGCTTTAATAAATGAAATCATGGTCATTAATAATTTAGCTTTTTTGACAAGAATGTACAAAAAAAGCTAATGTCAATGAATTAAAAATATTTAGTGTAAAATATATAAATAAATATTCCCCCTTTAAAGGGATTGACCTAATCCAGCAGTGTGACAGTTAGTGAAATGAAGATGACCTGAGTGCAGCTGATGTGTGTCAGTGATTGTAGTATAAAAACAGCTGTGTCTGGCAGGTCCAGTTTCTGCTTCATCAGTATTCCTGCTATGATTGCAACATGAGGACATTCACCCAAAGGCTGAAGAGAGACTCCAAGATCAACTGGAAGAAGGTTCTTTGGTCTGATGAGACAAAAATTAAGCTCGTTGGCCATCAGGCTACTTGCCATGTTTGGCGAACACCAGACACTGCACTGAAACCCACCATCTGCGATGCATAGTGGTGGCAGCATCATGCTCTGGGGATGCTTCTCAGCAGCAGGTCCTGGAAGGCTTATAAAGGTAGAGGGGAACATGAATGCGGAAAAATATCATCAAATGCTGGAGGATCTACCTGCTCAGCCATGTCTACACTCACCTGGACAAGCCACGGAGCACTGTGAGGGTCATGTTCTCTGATTTCTCCAGTGCATTCAACATCATCAAGCCAACTCTACTAGGTGAGAAACTGACAATTACGGGGTTGGATGCCTCCATAGTGGTCTGGATCACCAGCTACCTGACTGGCAGACCACAGTATGTGTGTCTACAGCAATGTGTGTCAGACAGTGTGGTCTGGAGCTCCACAGGGAACTGTTCTCTCTCCTTCCTCTTCACCCTCTACACCACAGACTTTAACTACTGCACAGAGACCTGCCACCTCCAAAAGGTTTCTGATGACTCTGCAGTCATGGGGTGTATCAGAGAGAGTGATAAGGAAGAATACAGGACCTAGGTGGACAACTTTGTCCCATGGTGTGGACAGAACCATCTGCAACTTAATGTGACAAAGACTGAAGAACTGGTTGTGGACATGAGAAGGACCAAAACACCAGTGACTTCAGTTTCCATCCGTGGGGTCTGTGTGGAGATAGATACCTCGGTGTTCACACTGACAATAAACTGGACTTCATTAAACACACAGAAGACATCTACAAGAAGGACCAGAGCGTCTGTATTTTCTGAGATGTCTCAGGTCCTTCAGTCTCTGCTGGATGATGTTCAGGATGTTTTATGAGTCTGTGGTAGCCAGTGCCATCCTCTATGCTGTAGTGTGCTGGGGCAGCAGACTGACAGTAGTGGACACCAGACTCAACAAACTCATCTGCAAGGACAGTAACATCGTGGGTGTGG
>VUQH01054277.1:53017-89558 GCA_015106775.1 Etroplus canarensis | reverse complement strand
ACCAGTTTTAGCATGTAACTATAATTTAGGATTCATACATGCAACCAGAGTAAATGTGTAACTGCTAATCTTTGTCCAGACCTTTACACAGTCACATCAGAACATGTTTGTGCAATACCTTTTCATTTGTTTAAAATAATTTTTGAATGAGCAATATTAGAAAAACAGTTACTTAGATTCATGTGCAATTTTGGAGTAATAGCAATGCAAATATTAATTTGTATTTTCACATATTTTCCTTTGATATTATTGTGGCTACAGTGGTTTATGGAGACTCAAATTTGTAAAATGTAAATGCTGCATAAATTCCTTCTAAAATGAATGACTATAGCTGTTTGATAGACTGGTGACCTGTTTAGGTAATACCCTCTTGCCCTATAACAGCTAGGATAGGCTCTAGAAGATGGATGGATAGATGGATGGATGGATTCTAAAATGCATCATTGTTGGTGTTTGTTTTTGATGTCTGCAGATCAACTGAAATGGTTTTAATATAGTTTTATAAATTCTCTTTTATCCTTGTCTTGTGTTGTAGCATGGAAGCCATAGCCTTATTGAGATGTTCAGTTAAATTACTGAAATAAATAAGTGTTTAACTCTTTTACACCTATACTAAGTGCATTTTAAGATGGCAGAGGCTACCCTGGCTTGTCCATAATATGCACTGTTTGAGAAGTGTGATCTACCACCATAATCATAATCAACTCAGGGATTTTGTCCAAGGGAAGATTTCTATTGGCAACAAATTCTATTGGGCTCTATTCAGTGACCTGACATTGAGTGCTGGATGCAGGTAGACCAGAAGCCAGACCCCAGCAAAGAACATCAGTGACAACAGATATGATATTGATTATATCAGACGCAGCATGAAAGGTGGAGGTGTGTTGTAAAGAACCGTGCAGATGAGCAGCAAGTTTGTATGGGCTATAGCAGCTTAAATGGTGCATCCTATATGAGATAGCCAGTAGTAAGGGTAACACCTAAGCCATCAGTTGATGTCAGCTGGCATTGAGATCAGTTGATCTACTGGCATCGTGGCTAAAATTCACTTTGTGGACTGCCTGAATTAAAGCTATGCTCAATTTTTAGGGTTCCAGCTGGAAGGACTAAAAGGAATAAATCAGTCTTGTGTCTGTGGCTTTTACCTGGTTAAACTGTATACAAAGGAAGCCACTGCATTGGGAGAGGCTGGTCTATAGGAGTGATTTATCCTCCACCTTAGTTCTTTATTTGTGTTTTTTCCATGTTTTTTTTAATTGCTGATATAACCTACCTGCAAACCCCATCCCCTAACTAAATAGACTGATTTACCAATCGACTGATTGTTGTTTATCCTGTAGAATCTACTCTCTGATTTCTTGCTTCTGTGCAGACTTGTAAGGTGACATTTTCTGTGACATGGAAATTAGAAACACACAAAAAATTGTTTAACACGCATTCCATAGGTAAACATTTTTTATTTTCATTTACAGTGTATCCATAATGTTGGCTACTTGTTTTCTGTGTTACATTGGGGGAAAATGGAGTCCTAGAAAGTCTTGTACAGACATCATAAGTATACTTTAAACCTCCTGCACCAACTACATAGTTATTATACACATTATATAAACACAGTTATAAACTCAACCTGTGAAGTGGCAGTGTTTGTTTTACGTTGACATAGCTAACGGATGCTATATGGTGTGCTGTAAAACTATTGCAAAATTTATTTCACAGCTCTATCTCACATTGCTGACCTGCTGTTGACATTTTCCATGCACACACAGCTGTGAACCAGATGACCAAGTAGCAATCTCATATTAATTATTTCAAAATTTGTTCCCGATCAACATAAATGTCCTTTCTGTTCAGTAAACGTAGTCACTGTGTTGCTTAAAATATTGAGTGTTGTCGCAGGCATAGAGGTGCTGATTCAGCAGTCATTTCTGTTACAGAAAGTAGTGTTACCTTCCATATCTCACTCCACATATTTTACATGGCAGATAAATCAGTGAAGATGATGTTTTAATGTGACAGGGTAGTAAATCACAAGTTTATGGGTTTGATTTGGTGTCTTTGAACCATGCTCCCTTAGGTTTGGATGCAATTAAACCATTTCCTCTTGCTTTGTGACAGATCTCGGAGATCCACGTGACAGGGGAGTCCGAGGACATGACAGCCAAGGAGAGACTGCTGCTCTGGTCCAAGCAGATAACAGAGGGCTATGTAGGTGTACGATGTGAAAATTTCACAACCTCGTGGAGGGATGGGAGGCTATTTAATGCCATCATTCACAAATACAGGTACTATAACACACAGAGCATTAGTTTTGTCAGAGCAGCAGTGTACTGCTTTTGCTTTTTTGGCTTTAATAAAAAATGTTGCTGTTTTGGGCAATATAACCTTAGTTTTTTTTCATTCCTTTTGTCCCCTGCTTTTTTTCTTTTCTTTTTTTTTTTCTTAACAGTTACGACTTTCTTTACTCGAACCGCTAATAAGTCCTTTTTCTTACTCTATCTTTTTCTGTTGTAGACCAGACCTGGTGGACATGAGCCGTGTGTCAACACAGACCAACCGATCAAATTTAGAAAATGCGTTTTCTGTGGCTGAACATTTGGGGGTAGCCAGACTGCTGGACCCCGAGGGTGAGAGTTATAGTCATATAAATCATGAGGAGTAATTTCTCAGACCACAGCTCAGCCTTGTGTGTTGTCATTTATGACCTTTGGGTTTGTCCATCCTTTATCAGATGTTGATGTCCAGTCTCCTGATGAAAAATCAGTCATCACGTATGTCTCAACACTGTACGATGCCTTCCCCAAAGTACCCGATGGCGTTGATGGAATTAGTCCCAATGTAAGTTAAAGGCATTTGTCCACAAGTGAATTCACCAAGTCCAAGTGAAAATACTTAAAACTACCTGATTTTTGATGATTATTTTTCTCTGATGAACAGGATGTTGATATCAAGTGGGTGGAATACCAGAACATGATCAAATACCTCAGCCAGTGGATCAAACACAATGTGGCCATAATGTCAGATAGATCATTCCCCAATAACCCTGTTGAACTCAAGGTATGGCGCCCCAAAAGTACACATCTTTTTTAGCTTTTATTCTTCCTTGCTTTACACTGTGCTTAGAATCTGGATATAACGTCTGACATGTAAAGGATAATTGCCTTCTTAAAATAGCCTATCGTGCAAATGTAATGTGCATCTACAAAGACTTAAAGTCATACTAATGATGTGAGAGAGCAGCAGCATCCATTTGCTGTAAAATAGCTGGTTACTTTTATGCAGGGAGTATAGAAAAGTGAGAGATGTTTCGCTTGGTGTAAAAACATGCAGAAAATCTGTTTTAAATGTAATCTCTGATTTATTTTACAGGCACTTTATACTCAGTATCTGCAGTTTAAAGAACATGAAATCCCACTGAAAGAAAATGAGAAAACAAAAATCAAAACTCTCTACAAAATGCTTGAGGTACACAAATGCATAATTAGAGTGCAAAGTTCAGTATTTGTGGTTCACATACTGTAGTGAAAATAAGTCTGTATTGGCGTTGTTACTGACAGATGTGGATTGAGTTTGGACGTATTCAGTTACCCCCGGGTCATCACCCGAATGATGTGGAGAAGGAGTGGGGTAAATTAATTGTTGCAATGCTGGAAAGAGAGAAGAGCCTGAGGCCAGAGGTGGAAAGGTATGTGTGTATTTACATGTTTTCTGACCTATCCCATCATAATGTGATTAAAACTGACACCTTTATGGTCTCTATAAACTAATTCATAGCTTCATGGATGTATTGGACAGCGGAAATTAACACTTCTGGAAACACGTGGATATTTAATATGATAAATGTGTCTGCTTGATGCAAGACACAAAAATCAAACCATAACACATGTTACCGATAGGCTTTTTTATTTTTTCAGTAAAAATGTATAGACCTAAAGGAGCAATGAAAGTTAAGTGAGTCAGCAAAATATGTTCTAAGGCTGGTGTGAGCAGAGTGCTGATGTATCATATTGCAAGCCTACTAATGTCTTTACTGAAACCATACACTCAGGGTCAGTGCTGCATGTCAGAGTGTGATTTGCCTTATTAAAGTAGAAATCCCCCTACTCATCTGTTATGTTCTGTGATGTGATTTACATGACCATATTTACAAGCTACTGTAAGCAATATTTCTGGATCAGAATTGCAGCCAAAGTGCATGGTTTGCTTGTGATAAGGATGAGTTTTATTTTGATTGCGTAATGAAGTAATTAGCTAAATCAGCAACATAAAAAAATCTTGTTTGGTAATGGTGCAAAATCATTGAATTCTTTCTTTCTTTTAAAAGGCAGACATTTGCAAATGCATTGCGCATAAATAAATACACCATCATATTTTTGATAGATTATGCAGTGCCTGGCTTTCAAATATTTGAGCTTTAACTGTTGTCAGTGTGCGGTATAGCTCTTATTTCTGTGGAAACTCAAGTGGCATCTTTTAAAATGCTTTATCGATGATAGTTTAGGCAAGTTTACATGTCCGTTCCTCTCTTCGCAGTCTATAAACGCATCATATTTACAGCATTAATGCTGGGTGTGTTGAAAACTGACAGAAACTGCAATTACAGCAGTTTGGCAGTGCTCTATATAGACTCATTCTTATAACAGCGTGCTGTCTCAACCTGCGGTTTAGTTTTCATCCCCTGAGGGCGGGGTAGTATTTCAGGGTGGGAGTCTTTGCACGCTCCTCACCTGGCTGTGATACTATAAATATGAGCGTGTTTAAAGCCATTCTCTTAGGTGGGTCCGCAGATGCTTGCATCAAGCTGTTAGGGTTGGGTTTGAACTGAGATCCTTAGTGAGGAATGGTTAGGATGAGAAACCGCTATTGTCTGAGCGGCTGGTGATAGCAATAGTTGTTTGCAATGTAATGTAAGATGGCTTATTTAAGTGGGAGCAACAATAGCTTCACCAGCTATGCCTCTGGTGACACAATCCACACTGAACCTTTACAGATTAATAGCTCAGTATTTCTCAATAACAACATTTCCTATGGATCCAGGTGAGCTCACTGTGTGACTACTTGACTTTTTTAAGCTACTGTGATTTTATTTAGGTTGTTAAATGTAAAATAACTTTTCCATCATCCTTTTTTTAGGCTTGAGATGCTGCAGCAGATTGCCAATAGGGTTCAGCGGGACTGTGTTAATGGTGAAGACAAGCTTGCACTGGCGAAAACAGCCCTGCAGTCTGTAAGTGTTGTGCATGGTCAGTTTGACTTAATAGAAGTTGTGATAAAATGGCAGTGAGTAATGAGTCTTTTTTTTCTCTTCTAAGGATGCAAAACGTCTTGAGTCTGGTATTCAGTTTCTTAACGAAGCTGAGATTGCTGGCTACCTGTTGGAGTGTGAGAATATTCTAAGACAGCAAGTAGTGGACATCCAAATTCTTCTGGATGGGAAATTCCCATTTGCAGATCAACTTGTCCAAAGGTAGAAAGTAGATCCTCTTGTATAAATAGCATGCTGAAATTTCCTTATGCATACAAAAAATGTCATATTGTCATCCCCTTCTGTACAGGGTGTCAAAACTCCGGGATGATCTTCTAGCCCTGAGAGCCGAATGTTCCTCTGTGTACAGCAAAGGCCGCACACTTACAACAGAGCAAACCAAAATGATGATCTCAGGCATCACACAGAGTCTGAACTCTGGCTTCTCCCAGAACATTAACACTAATCTGACACCAGCCCTTACTCCTGCAATCACCCCAGGGGGGGTAGGTACCCCTGGGTCTACTTTCACCTCTAGCCTTACACCGTGCCTCACCCCATCCTTGACTCCTGCCTTGACCCCCAACCTGCAGCCTGCATCAGTCCAGAGCTATATGGGGAGTGGTGGTGGCATGGACCCAGGTAGCCTCAGGCATTTGAAAAGCATGCAGATCCGGAAGCCTTTACTAAAGTCCTCACTGGCAGACCCCAGCTTGACGGAAGAAGAGGTCAACATGAAATTTGTTCAGGACCTCCTGAATTGGGTGGAAGAGATGCAGGTGAGCAGTCACCATCAGTTGGTTCATAACGTGCTGTGCTTTATTTTAACACACCTCAAATGAGATACTGAATATGTATTCTGTTTTATAGATGCAGCTGGAGCAATCAGAGTGGGGATCGGATTTGCCAAGTGTGGAAATGAATTTGGAGAACCACAAAAGTGTACACAGAGCCATTGAAGAATTTCAATTGAGTCTTAAAGATGCCAAACTGAGTGAAGTAAGCTTGTTTAAGTATTTCTTGCTGTAGCCTAAATATTAGTTAGATGCATTAGTTTCTACAAAAGTCAGTGAAAAAAATTTGTTTCCCCTCAGATTCAGATGACAATACCCTTAAAGCTAAGTTATTCAGACAAACTGAACAAACTGGAAAAGCAGTATGAACGGCTGTTGGTGAGAGATTTAGTGTGCTTTACATTCCTAATTTAAAAATTGTGTTCTAGTAAATGCTACAACTGATTTATATGCTTGTTTTGTACAGAGTTGTTCAAGAGAGCGACAAAGCAACCTGGACAGCCTGCATGACTTTGTGTCACAGGCAACTCAAGAGCTCATCTGGCTGAATGAGAAGGAAGAAGAGGAGGTTGCCTTTGACTGGAGTGATCGCAACAGCAGTATCGCCAAGAAAAGAGACTACCATGCTGTAAGTCTTTTTTTGTCTTAACTGGACCTTAGTAAAATCTTCCATTCACACAGAATAACAGTGACTTCTTTCTCACATTTCTTTTGGTTGTATAAGTTTAATTATGGTTCATTTATTTAATGAAACATTATTCTCAGTAAGGGGATTAGTTGATAAATTGTGGCCTAAATGTTTAAATTCATACTTAGAATGTATGAGACCAAATATGAGATTTTGTGAGATAACAGAGTAACTGGTTCTGTGCCACGGTTGAATGCCAGTGATACTCAGCTGAATGTCTTTGTACAGGACCTGATGAGGGAGCTGGATGAAAAGGAAGAAGCCATCAAGTCTGTGCAGGACAAGGCAGAACGCCTTATGCTTAAGAACCACCCAGCCAGGCTAACTATTGAAGTAAGTCCTTTGTGTATCCTCAGCTCTGCGGTCAATGTAGCAATTAGATTCCATATTTTGGACTAGCAACAGTGTCTCCACCCTGCATTCAACTCTCACAGCGATTAAAAGATTGTGAAGTCCTGCTCCAGCTTGTAATTTTCCAGCTAAGATACCAAGGTATTATTTTTGTTTTTTTTTATTTATGTGGTGTTTCTTTTCAAGGCATACAGAGCTGCAATGCAGACACAGTGGAGCTGGATTTTACAGCTCTGCTCATGTGTAGAACAGCATCTCAAGGAGAATGCTGTTTATTTTGAGGTGAGTTGCTGCCTGTGACTCTTAGTAAATGCAGCAAAGTGTTTGTCATATTTAATTTCACATTATTTTCCCCTGTGCAGTTTTTCAGTGATGCCAAAGAGTCCATGGATTACCTTAAAAACTTGCAGGATTCAATTCAAAGAAAATACAGCTGTGATCGAACAAGCAGTCTACACAGACTAGAGGATCTCATTCAGGAGTCCATGGTAAAATGACCGAATGATATGAAGTGTGTGTACATTTGGAAGTAGTTACAAATAAAAATGAAGACAACTAATTTCTTGTGTATTTTTGTGTCCCTAGGATGAGAAAGAGCAGCTTCTTCAGTACCGCAGCACTGTAGCAGGGTTAGTGGGCAGGGCTAAAAATATTGTGCAGCTCAGGCCCAGGAACCCAGAAAGTCCTGTGAGGTCCTCCATCCCTGTTAAAGCAATCTGTGATTATCGTCAGATAGAGGTACTGTTATTGGTCTCGTATATCACCACGCAAGCTTAGTTTATTTCAAAATTTTGAATTAAATCAGTGTTGTGCTTTTGTCCCAACTCTTTCAGATTACCATTTATAAAGATGATGAGTGTGTGCTGGCCAATAACGCTCACCGGGCTAAGTGGAAAGTCATCAACCCAGCAGGGAATGAGGCCATGGTACCCTCTGTATGCTTCACTGTGCCTCCACCCAACAAAGAGGCTAATGATATGGCCTCAAGGTGAGATGCTAGGATGCATAGATTAAGTTTCTCCTACTGAATTTCTAGTTTAAATGTGACTTTAAATGTTACTATAATTTAAATAACTAATTTTTCTGCAGAACTGAGCAGTTATACCAGAATGTCCTGGCACTGTGGCACCACTCCCACATCAACATGAAGAGTGTGGTGTCTTGGCATTATCTAATGGCTGACATTCGAGCCATCCGCAACTGGAATGTGGCTTCGGTGTGTTTGACTTATTTCGCTTTCTTGACTGTAGTCAGCCTAGTTTTTTAACAACACTGATGTGATAATCGGGTTTGATGATCACTCAAGGATACATGTTTGTAATATTTCCACTTGTATTCCTGGTTTCACTACAGATAAAGACCATGTTGCCAGGTGAACATCAGCAGGTCTTGAGCAACTTGCAGTCCCACTTAGATGAATTCCTGGAGGACAGTGAAGAGTCAGAGGTATTCACAGTGGCGGACTGTGCACAGCTCGAGAAAGACGTGGCCGCCTGTAAGGAGTACTACCAGGAACTGCTCAGATCTGCAGAAAGAGGCAAGGCTTAAATCCCCTTCCCCTTCTTCTTAACAAGGAGCCACTTGTGTACATTGCACAAAACACAGCAAAGGAAACACATGGCCTTTAAGCCTTTTAAACCTTAAGTTAATTATTGGAATTGCGTGAATGTGCTGTGAATGTAAATACTGCACTGGTATGCTGTTTATGCACAGTTAAAAGTTTTATTCTAAAATACATAATACTTGTTCTGCCTTGGTGCTTAACATGTGCAGTATCCATATATACAGGCTATAAAATATTCCATTTTATAAAAATATGCTCTTAAGCTCTTTTTTAATATCCTTATAATCATTTTCTCATTTTGTGTCTGACTTTCCCTCAGCAGTATGCAAAGTATAATGCATTTACCTGCATTGCATCAGACCTCAACTTGACCCTGTATTGTACTAAGGATGCCCCCTAGAGGCTGTCTGTTTAAACTACAGTAGATGTAAGTTTGAGCTCCTTTTGCTTTATCATGTATTACATATTTTCTCTTCTGTTAAACAGAGGAACATGAGGAGTCAGTGTACAATCATTACATCTCAGAAATACGCAACTTCCGTATGCATCTGGAAGCCCATGAAGAACACCTGATCAGGCAAATCCGGACACCACTGGAAAGAGATGACCTGGAGCAGAGTCTGCAGCGGATCACAGAGCATGAGGTCAGCATCACTGTACTCATTTAAGATAATCAAGAAATTTGCTGGTTTTGTTATTTTAATCATTGCCCAAACCTGCCTTTGCAGAGGAAGACGGCAGAGCTGAATAAGTTGAAGGAAGATCTAGATGTCATGAAGGAGAAGTGTGAACTGTTCCTCAGACAGGCTGCAGGTTCTCCATCTGTGGCAACGCTTTCATCTGAACTCACAGTCCTCATCCAAAACATGAGCCAAGTATATTCCATGTCTTCCATCTATATGGACAAGTAAGAATGTCCCTTCACTGTCAGTTAGTAATTAATTTATATATGTAATAGGAAAACATTAAAGCTAATGAGGCGTTTCTTCTTTTCCAGATTAAAAACTGTGAGTTTGGTGGTGAAGCACAGTCAGAATGCAGAGGCTCTTGTTAAGACCTATGAATCCAAACTTTACGAAGAAGATGCCATGAATTCTGATGTTAAATCCATTGAAAGCGTCATTTCTACACTTAAGGTATAGAACGATCTGTATGCAATATTTAACCAGCATGGCCAGTACTTTTTCTTCACTTTGTAATCATTCCTGCTTCTGAATACAGCAATGGCGGACAGAGATTGATGAAAAACAGGAGGTATTCCATGACATGGAAGATGAGCTGCAGAAAGCACGTGTCATCAGTGACCGGATGTTTAAAGCACATAACGAGCGTGACTTTGACCTTGACTGGCACAAAGAGAAGGCTGATCAACTGAGTGAGAGGTGGCAGAACATACATTCCCAGATTGACAACAGGTTTGGCTTGTTTATTTTTTTATTTTGAATTTAATCAATCAAACCAGCTGTTTGCAAAATTTACAGTGTACATATCGCTCACTAAGGGTATCCAATTAATTTCAGGCTTCGAGACCTGGATGGTATCAGTAAATGTCTGAAACACTACCGAGACTCCTATGGTAGTCTTGATGAGTGGGTTAGAGAGATGGAAGCAGCACAGCTAAAAGCCCAAGAACACAAACCTGAAGATAGCAAGGCTCTGGCTGAGCTGTTAAACAAACAGAAGGTAGGACAATACTGAAATTATTCACTCAGAAAAAGACATTTGTAAGGAGATGCAGTGTATTAATTGTGTTTTTTTTCAGATCCTTGTTGCTGAAATCGAGCAGAAACAGAGCAGCATTGATGAGTGTCAGAAGTACTCAGAGCAGTACTCATCTACTGTTAAGGTAAAGCTAGTTATTATAACTTGCTTTCTCCCATTTTTGTTTAAGCCCCACTACACAGCGTTCATATCTAAATAGTGAAGCATCAGCTCTTGAGGAATTTGCAGGATATTTTGTTGAAGCTTTTTTGTTGAAGTAATGTATAATTTGCTCTTGGCTGGAAGAAGACTGAGCAATAATCTAACTAAAAGTAGATTTTGATTTAAAAAAAGTAATTGCATGTAAAATTCTTTTTAGGATTATGAACTTCAGTTGATGACATTCAGAGCAATGGTTGACTCCCAACACAAATCTCCTCTCAAGAAACGGAGGATGCAGAGCTCTTCTGATGCCATCCAGCAGGAGGTAAAACTCTGTTTTAGCTTTGTCTGCAGTAGAAATTAGTTCTGTATGAACAGTACCTGCTCAGTGTTATACTTGGTTATGTTTATCTAATTTTGTACAGTTTATGGATCTCCGAACTCGCTACACTGCTCTGGTGACTCTGATGACACAGTATGTGAAGTTTGCCAGTGAAACACTGAAGAGAACCGAAGATGAGGAGGTTAGCTATTCATAGTTTAATACCTACTTGGCTTTCTATATTTACAGGCATTCATGTGGCACTCTTGCAGCTCTTAGCGGTATTAGTTTTGTATTTGCTTTCTACTGTTCTGATGCCAGTTTAACTTTACTGTTGCTTTACCATTGCACATTACCACACTTCCTGGGTTGTCTTCTCTTTTGCATTAGTATGTCTTTATACCTTACTAGGAGGTATTAAATCAAATGAGTTCTCCAGCAGTATTTCCACCACTTATCTACCTTGACTTCTTGCCTTGCTTTGAGGCTTTTGTCTCTGATGAACCTCTCATCATGACTGAAGATAATTTGCTTCATTGTGCAACAGAAGCAAAGAAAATGCAGAAAAGCAGTGCATGTCTGCATGTTCAGTGAATCCTTACTGGGGATGTTGACTTGCTGTGGGGAGACAGCTTTTTTATTGTGGCAGTTTTCTCTGTGGTTTAAAAAAGTCACTCCAGGAGTCTGCATAGTAGTTTTGCCTATTAGTACTGATATATGTACTCCAACCTGTCTTCTAAATTTGCATAACAAATCATTTTAAATGTATCTGAAATATAAGCCTAACATATTGTTGTTAAATATGATATATCTACAGTTTGACTATTTAGAGTATGACTGTCTCTTCTTTTATTTAAAATGGATTACTATAATTGCAAATTCCTGGAGAGATTGCTTTAAAATATTAATGCGTCTAATTAAATCCAAAACAGTGGGTGACTTCATTTTTTTGCATTATAGACCAGAAAAACTTTTGAAACAGCAGAGAATTCAAAAAGGAGAGAAAGCATGGAGCTCCAAAAAGCTACAGGTGATGTAGAGATTAGTCAACTTAAGCAGCGGGTCCAGGAGCAGGAGTCTTTGCTAAGTGAAAGACAAGCACAGTTGGAAAAGTTGGAAGGAGAAATAGAGACACAGCAGAAGACAATTGAGGATCTAAACTTTCAGAAATCGCAGCTTGAGCATGACGTGAATTTGTATCGCACTAAATTAGAGATAGCAGTTAAAGACAAAGCTGCGAGTGACCAGGAACTAAAGCATACAAAAATAGTAATTGAGCAGTCAGAGGCCACGTGGTCTTTGGCTCAGAAGAAGCTAGAAGACCTTTTAAAGAATGCAAACAGTGGTCAAGATCTTAAGACACATGTCCCTAGACTTCAGAGAAAAATGGATGTGGAGGAAGTAGACTTTGCTACTGAGGAGGAGTTACAAAGTCAAGTCCACGCTAAGAAAAAAGATCTGGCTCATCAGCCTTTGGCAGTTAGAGAAAATGACAGCATGATGGTGGATGTCCTGCAGCAGAAACTAGAAGAATTAGATCTAGTCCAGAAAAAAGCAGACATGGCTGAGGAGAAAGCACAAAGTTATAAAAAGCTATTGGATGACAGCAATAACAGACTGAAGAAACTTCAGATGGACTTGGAAGCTGAAAGAATCAACATGAGACAGAAATCAGAGGATCTCCAGCAGGAAATACAGAGCATGAAGAAATCTGTCAATGAGCTTCAAGAAGAAATCAGATCTCTCAAAAGAGCAAAGTCCTCACTGGAACAAAACTCATTTTTTCAAAGTACTGAAATAGAGGGCCTTAAAGAGCAGTTGAAGATTGCCCAGACGGAACTGCAGAAAAAAAGCTCTATTGAGCAGGAAAATAGTTACAAGATTAACAGCTTAGAAGAAGAACTGGCTTCCAAACAGGCAGTAATTGATCAGCTGAAGTTTAAATGCAGTGAGCTGACAAGGATGAATGTCTCGTCTGACAATGATATTCAGGGTCTTCAAATCCAAACAGAGTCACTGGAAAAAGAGAGGTCATTCTCAGAACAAAAAATTAAGTCTTTGAAGAGAGAGATTGAGAGCGGGAAACAGCAGCTTGAAACAGCAAAGGAAGAAAACACATTAATAAAAAGATCTGAGCAGGCATTGCAGCTTAAGTGTAAAAATCTGGAAGCGGAACTTCAAAAAAGTGAATTAGTTGCTTCTCAGTTGGAGACAAAAGTAGATGAGTTGAAACAGATCAATTTGGAGATGGATCAAAATCTGAAGAACATAAGAGCTAAACTTGATCAGGCAACCATGGAAATTGACAGCAAAGATCAACAAATTAATATCTTCAAGTCTCAGGTAGAGGGCACCAAATCACAGGTCAGAATTATTGAGGAGGAACTAAATAAGAAATCCCAAAGCTCCTATGAGCTTCAAATTAAACTGCAAGATTACAGTGAGGAGGTAAAGAAAATGGTTGAGCTGCAGCAGAAAATCAAAACTCTCAATTCAAATATTGCCTGTTATGAGAAAGAAAAAACATCTCTGAAATCAGAACTGAAGTCAGTGCTTGCTGAGAAGAATTTAGCAAATCAAAAGGTCCACATGCAGAAAGCTGAAATCAATGATTTGAAAGTGATGCTGAATACAAAAAATGCACAACTGCAAAATGAATATGCCGAGAGTCAAAAAAATCTCAGTAAAGTCAAAGCTTTAGAAGATGAGCTATTTAAACAAAAGCACAGTATTAAAGGGTTAACCAGCAGCTCAGAGAAAATGACAGAAAATCTTAAGCAAGAATTGTATACCCTTCAGAGTGAGAAAAGTGAAGCAGAAAGGAAAGTAGACAGCCTAAATGCTAAAGTTTCAGAGTTAAGCTCTGCCCTGCAAAGAACAAAAGACGAGTTAGCTAAAGAGACCCAAGAGAGAAGAGTCAAAGAATCCAAACTAATGCAGCTAGAGGCTGAGCTTCAGAAAAATAAAGTAACTATCAAAGAAATGATATCCAGTTCTGAAAAATCCAGATCAAATCTCCAAAATGAGAATACGCTTCTAAAGAGGGAAAAAGCTGAGTCAGTAGAGAAAAACATCTTATTGGGATCTGAAATAAGAATGTTGAAAGAAAAGCTGCAGCGTGCCCAAACAGAAGCTGAACAAAAGCAAAAAGAAAATGCCATGCTTCAGTTGAGGTCCCAGCAGATGGAAGAACAACTGGATAAATGTAAGAAAATGCTGGAAGAGTTAAAGAGCAAACTGGCACTTCAGAGAGAGGGCTATGAGAGGCAGTTGTTACTAGTGCAGACGAAAATAGAGAAAAAATTAATTTTATTGCAGTCCGAAATCACAAATGAAAGTGAGAAATCCAACATACATAGTGCAGAATTAGCAGAGATGCTTAATAAGTACTTCAAACAGGATGTGACAAAGATAAAAACAGTACAGCAGACCACTGTACATTCGAAACAACAAACAGATCAACAGGTACAGATCAAAATGGACAAACTGCATCAGGAGAGAATGAAGCTTGGGCAAGACTTGTCAAAAGCTAAATCAGAAATAGCCCAACTTGAGGAAGATAAAATAAAACTCAGCTCAAAAATCAGTGCTATGCAAAACCTTTGCAGTGAGCAAGGTAATGAATGGACAAAGCTGCAACAGCTGTTGAAGGATAGTGAGTGGAAACTCACACTGAAAGAAAATGAAGCAAGATCTCTGCGGGAACAAATAGGGTTGTACATCAAAGAGGTTAGAAATCTTCAGGAGAAGCTTTCGACACCCGGACTAGAGGTGACGGAAACCAGTTATCAGTATGTGAAAGACACCAGGGCTGACTTGATGAAGGCTGATGTTGCCATAATGCGGAAAACGGCATCCTCAAATCAAGATGCAAAAAGCAACAGGGAGGAGGAAGTTATCACAGTGAAAGAGTCCTCACAGGTATGGACAAAGTTAATTCAGCATTACTGGAGCACAATAAAACATTTATTGAATAACAGAGTATTTTTAAATGAATTACAATTCTTCAAGTTGTTTTATTATATCCTCGAAAGCCGCCACCACTGCAAATCCTTCTTGCCATCATTATAGTGCAAAAACTATTTGATGCAGGATTTTGAATTTTGAAATTTTGATTAGGTTTTCTGTACATTTGTTACTTTTTCAGCCATATCCCTGTAAGGATTTATTCGACCTACACGAAATAAAACCTAAATTGATCAGGGGATCATATACTTTCATGCTGACACCATTTTTGTCTACTGTTGCTGTGGCTGAAATTGGTAAAAAAAATTTCAGGGATAATATGGAATCAGTTTTGCCGCTACATACATTGGTTCTTTATCACCCAGTTTACATTAAAACAAAAAACAAGCAAAAAAACAAAACACCTCTAATTGACAATGGCACATAGCCTCACATCACACCAAGTGGGTTGGGTTAAATCATCATTTATGAAGAAATTGGGGGTTTTCGGGGATATACCTTTAGTGACCTCAGGGAGCTGGTTGTCTGTTAGTTTTTATGATATCTCTTCAGTAATTGTAGCTGTAACAGTGAACTTCAGTCTTCTGTAACTTAAAAGTTTTTCATATGTCACATCTGCAGATGGCAACAATGGAGAAAGAAAACACTCTTGAAGGATTTAAGCAAGTCAAACACGATAAGATGGAGGTCATTCACAGTCAAAGCCTTCAACATGATTCAACAACAAAGACAATTTTGAATAGCCCTCCTTATCAAACTCCCACTTTCCTAAAGAAAGACATGCAAAGTGTGACTTACAAAAGCCACTTTAAAAGTGATTTCTCCAGTACTGTGACAGCGCAGGGATACATGGCTCTGTTGGGGCTAAAAGAACAACAGCCACATGAAACTACCATCAGTAAGACAAAAACATGTCAAATCAATGAAACATATGAGGTTGTAAACACATCAGAGAGTTCATCAGACCACAATGGAAGCCTGAGCATGATATATTCAACTCCCCAAAAACAACCAGACCTCAAAGGGACTACAGGTATCCAAAATGTGATCAAATTTAGGCTCTTGGATGAAGAGGAACAGGTGCAGTCATCACTGGCTCAGTACGTTGGAAATCCCACTGCTATTGCTGGAATTTATGTGGAGTCAAGCAAGAAAAAGATATCCTTCCTGGAAGCTGCTGAAAAGGGCTTCCTAGCAAAGACGTATGCCCTTGAGTTTCTCGAGGCTCAGGCTGCAACAGGAAGTCTTACAGATCTGACCACTGGGCAAACACTCTCAGTTGCTGAAGCAGTGGAGAGGGGTACTATAGATCCAAGCCTGAGAGATAAACTGATAGAGGCTGAGAAAGCTATTAGTGGCTACATCTATAAAGGCAAAAAGTTGTCTGTGTTTCAGGCAATGGAGGAAAGGATTCTTGATAGATACAAAAGCAAAAAGATCCTTGAGGTCCAGGTTGCTACTGGAGGAGTGATAAACCCAGAGACTGGGGTCAGAGTGCCAGCTCACATTGCTGTTGATAAAGGTCTTTTGAACAAGGAGACTCTACAGAGTCTCCATGATCCAGTCACTAACCCCAAAGGTTATCACAATCCTGACTCTGGACAGAAAGCATACTACTCTGAGATATTGAAGACATGTGTATATGACATCAGTGTTGGTGTGTTTCTCTTCCCATCTGGTGAGAGGCACCTGACAAACAGATCTCCTACAAGTTCTCATAAAGTGTCAGTTGTCAACAGCAGCTATGGCACTGAGATGTCAGCGTATGAAGCATTCAAGGGGAAACACATTGACAAAAGGACATATCTGTTTCTGTCACAGCAGGAGAGTGAATGGCAGGAAAAGTCTGTTGTTGACCCCAGTGGAAACCCACTTCACATCATTACTGATGTCAAAAGTGGCCGCCAGCTTTGTCTCGAGTCTGCTCTAAGTCAGAGGTTTCTTGAATTTTCTGAGCTTGAAAGCTATCGCAGTGGTCTTCTTAGTATCTTTGAGATTGCGGACATCATATTTTCAAGAATGGTTGTTGTGGAAGATGTTAACAGCCCAATTGCTGGGCTCTGGGATGTCACTCAGAAGAAGCGACTCTCAGTTCTCCAGGGTTTTCAACAAGGCTTTACTGATAGAGCTAGTGCTCTACGACTGTTAGAGGCCCAGGCCTGCACTGGAGGTATTTGTGACCCTTCCTCTGGAGAGAGACTTGCTCTCACCGAGGCTCTCAAAAGAGGTCTTTTGGATGAGGCACTGAATCAGCAGCTCCAACAGTTTGAGCAGGCTTTTAATGGCATTATTCATCCTAAGACTGCAAAGACTTTGTCTATTTCCCAGGCTGTTCAGGAAAATCTCCTCCCAAAAGATGCTGGTTTTCGCTGCATTGAATTCCAGCTCCTGACCGGAGGATTGATAAAACCTGATACGCATGACAGAATCTCACTTGAAGAAGTCATTCAGAATGGCCTTGTTGACAAAGTTACTGCTGCTGTGCTCAAAGATGAGAAATTCCACACCAAAAGCCTCACTTGTCCAAAAACCAAGAGAAGAATCACATTCAAAGAAGCTCTTGAAAGAAGTGTGTACGACTGCCACACTGGGTTGAGGTTATTGGAAGCTACAAAAGCTCATGGTTTTGGACCAAAGTCAACATTTCATTATGTTTGGGCATATAAATAAATATCAATCAGTTATTTCAGAATGGGCCTTTTGGGGTGGGGTGTGTGACTACACATGTAATCATGTTTAATCTGCATACAGTAAAGTCAGTCTTTTCTTGCTATCTTTGATCATTTCGTATGCAAATGTGTCTTTAGTGAAGTCCAAGATATCTGCACTGGTTAAAAATAGTTTCATTGAATTGTGATGGTTCTTCTTTGGCTCTGGTCCAAAGTTGGTTGGTGTTCAGAGAAAATACTTTTTATAAATACATTATTATCCATTGCATAATATCAAAACCTGCAACTTTTTTGAGGTTTGTTATGGCTGTGACTCTACCTTTGCGTCACTGTTGAATGTTTTTATTTGGTTCACACATATCTTAATATGATGCAACTGAAACTGATTATTAAGCCTCCATGACTTTAATTTGGTTATGAATGTATTTTGACTGTAACCTTCCATCTCACCTTTTTTTTTGTTTGTTAACTCTGCTACAAAAAATAATCTTGTTAAAAACCCATCTATTTTAATTCTAGAGATCTGTTGATGAGGTGAAGAGAGAGCATGGTGATAAAGTTAGCAAGCTATTGCAGTGGATGTCCAATGTGAAACAGACCACGAGCAATGATGGGAATGCTCTGAAAGATAGTAATGCCAACACAGAAGCTTCTAATAAGCCCCAGGTAAATAAGGTGTATGTTTTTGGTGTTTCCTGTATTTTCTAATACTGACACAGACTTTGTATATGAGAGCTTTTGAATGATCAAGACTACATTTCTAATCAAAATGATCTCACAGTGCTTTGCTGTCAGAGTGTTAATTTTTAATAAAAACACACTGTCTGCTTCCTGATTCATTTCATCCATATATGTTTTATGTTTAGTGGTTGTAATTACTACACTCGGCTTACAAATAATATGGAGTAATTTTTTATGTGTTTTCAGTTGCCTCCAACTTCAATCATTAATAAAAAAAAAATGTATGTGTTGCACAAGCACTCGTATTTCAGCACTTCAGTGAATGGCGGATTCCATTATTCTCATGAGTTGTTGAAAAATTAAATTGTAAAACATGTGGCCCAAAACTAACATTATTCACCTTAAATTTGCATGAAACTTGAAAACTCTTTAATATGTTCAGTGTATTATAAAAGTCATCGAACTGTGATTGAATAGTACTGGGAAGCAGTTTGTGATCCTGTGGGACATAATTACAATTAAAATCTGTCCAATATAACAGAACTTAAAAGAAAATAGATATAAGCAATAAAGAACTGTCAGACTGTCATTACATACATACTATAGCATTTGCTAATGAGGGAATTGACTTATTTGACATGCTAATGTGCCTTGCATTTCTATAGCCAATACAATACTTTATTTTGCAAAATTATTAAACCTTCTTTTTGGTTGTGTTTCTGATATTCAGCCTCTTATATAAATCTATCTATCTATCTATCTATCTATCTATCTATCTATCTATCTATCTATCTATCTATCTATCTATCTATCTATCTATCTATCTATCTATCTATCTATCTTGTCAAAACTAGCAAATTGAAGTCTCATAAAAAAGCCTCTGAGATCAGTCAAGTCCTCTTTAATAGATTCTAAATTTAAAATTATTTGATTTTTTTTGCGAAGCTATTTCAATTTGTGTGGTGCGTACATGAGTTTTCATTTATATAAGTCAGCTGAAAATGTAATTGACGCTCTTAAAATTGTTCTTGTGTATACGTATTTATATGTGAGCATTGTATTCGTTTTGGCCATAATCAGCCAAGCAACTAAAATATTATATAACTAACTCAAAGACTTGTCATAATAAAGCAGAGTCATTGTACAACATGCAAAGTATTAATATATCACTATTTTTCATTGTAGGTATCAGTTGAGGAGATGGTCACCAAAAAGGAACAAATTGCAGAAGCACTGAGGTCCGCACAAATGATGCTGAACAAACACAGTGACAAGTAAGTCTTATCGCTTGGGCTAGCATGCAACAGCCTGACTGTTAAAGCTCTGTGTTGCGTCCCTAATATGTATAAATATATATATATATATATATATATATATATATATATTTTGTCTTACAGAATGACAGAGGAAGAAAGAGAAAAGGTCCAGGAGCAGCTGCAGTCTCTCAGTCAGGCCTACAATGAACTTTCCCAACAATGTTCAGATCAGACAGCCTCTGCAGAAGAGGTTCGATTATAGGCTTTTCATTTTATTGTGTTGCTGTTGTAAAACAGTGCCACCTGATGTTCAGCTGCATGACTAACCATTGTCCTCTTTTCCCTAGTAGCGTGAGCCATATTCTCTTGCACTCTCTCTTAGACTGGATCAGTGACAGAAAATGATATTTGTTTATTTGAAACCAGCAGAATCTGAGTATGCTGTAAACATACTAATTGCACCCAGCTTTGGTCCTATATGTCACCATTATCAAAGTGCCTGAGCTCTCTTTAGCTTTAAAAGTTCGACAGGATAAAAGATGTAACTTTACAATATGCAGTGTGACTAACTACACTCTTTTTGCAAGTTTCTGAATGCTGCATTCCCAAATGCATGATTGCTTTAAATGTCCTGTCCATGACTCTCCTGTTGCAACCCTGTTGCAGTCTTGCACTTGTGCACACAATATTTTAACATGCCCATGTCTGTGTGGTGGTGAGTATAGATTTTTGTCTCGATTCAAATGCAAATTTAAACCAAAAAATACAAAGTTTGAAGTCAACGCTAGTTAAAGAACTCATCATGCTCTCATTTCTTGCAGGATTTCAAACCTAGTGATAGGATTGGAACTGGAATGAGTGTCCTGATTGATCAGACGACTTTGCTTAATCTCCCAGGGGTCCTCATGACCTCCAGCCTCTCTCAGTCTGAGCCCCATGTCTACCAGGGGCATGATAAAGTTTTTGGACAAGCTCAAATGTACACTTCAACACTGAACCACTTGCCAGTGCTGAATCAATCAAGCAAGTGCATACAGAGTTCACATATCTCCTCTGTGTCCCTGTCTGAAATAGCAGCAGCTAGAGAAGGATCAATGTGTGAAGATATGATCATAAAGATAATAGAGGTCAGCCAGGTCAGTGATGAAGTCAATGTCTGCTACACAGGGGACACAATGACCCTGGAGAAGGCATTTCAGAGTGGTTTAATTCCTGCTTCTGTCTATGTAAAGATTCTTCAGAGGAAAAAGTCTTGTCAGGATATAATCATTCCTAGCACTGCAGAAAATCTGTCTTTCTTAGAACCTGAAGAGGTTGAACCTTATGAGCTTAATAGACTGATATTAGAGTGTCTCAGCAGAAAAACATTACTGACATCAGGGAGAAATATTAACAGTGTGGGTTCTGATCGTTTTAGTGAACAGGAGTCAATGTTGAGTTTGTTAGGTGCTCAGGTGGATCTAGGTGATCCCAAAGAAGGTCAAAGTGTGAATGAGGTGTCAGAGGGGAACCTACTGACCGATGATGTGCTGAAGGTGGATGCAGCCATTCAGTGTGATTTGATGAGCTCCAGCAGCACACTCATCGTTTTGGGAAATCAGCAGCAGTTCATGGGACTTGTGTTGCCTCAGTCTGGGGAAAGCCAAATTGTGTCCACCTCATTCGAATCTGATCATCAAACCACCTCCAGTGAGTTTACCTGCAGGCTCTTCAGTAATCTGGGAAAAATTGCAGCGTTCTACATTCCAGAAACTTCCGAGGTGATAGATATCATTACTGCTATTCAAAATGGTTGGATTGATAATCACACAGCAGAGGTTCTGAAATCTATAGAGATTCCTGATGTGTTGCCAGATGTTGATCACCTCAGTGAAAAGTTTTCATCTTGGTTCACATATAAAAAGATGGCAGTTGATGGTTGGCCTCATGATGGTTCAGAAGTTAACCAGCCCTCTCCCACAGAGACAAAACAGTTATTCATCTCATACTTAATGATGAACAGCTACGTTGATCCAAAGTCAGCACAGAGGGTTTTGATTCTTGATGGTCAGTTAAATAAAATGGTGCAAGCTTTTCTTGAAGACCCGGTATTTTCTGTGAACACTGATGAAAGTTTTGCTCATTTGACTTTAGATGCAAATAAACATTCAGGACAGGCAGATTCAGTGATATCACTACACATAAATGAGAGAACAGAGGAGTTAATAAAAAACACACAACATGTGTTTGATCCTCATGATTTGGTTTCCCAGACAAATTCGAAAATCACCATTGATGAAAACAAACAACACACATTTGAGCCCCATGATTTTATATCCTCAGGCAATGGAAGATTAATGTTTGATGCAAAATCAAACAGAAATGACAAGGCTCTAAAACAAGATCTAGTCAGGGAACTTTTAGTAGGTAATGACATCCCTATTGTTGACACAGAGCCTGTTGTAGAGGAGGAAAGCATGTTGGAAAACAGCACATACTGGACAACGTCAGATCAATCTAAAGTACAAATTTCTGGAAATGTTTTACAAATGGAGGCTGGAGATTATAACAGTGAAAATCTGTCATTCTCTCCTAGAATTTGCTCTGTGGAATGCAGAGACATTTCTTCACCATCCAGGATGATTGACTCAGAGTCCTCATTTAAATCTTGCCATCAGATATTACCACGCTGTAATGATGAGTGCATTGAATCAAGAAGTGTTCATATTGACCAAGCTCAGTTTTTATGCTCTGAGGACTCAGTGGAGGTTGAAAATGAGCGGGACCATGCTATTCAGCTTCTAAAAGCCCAGATGGAGGAAGGGGGCATCTTGGATGTCACCTCTGGGAAATGTTATAACCTAGAGGAAGCTCTTATTAAAGGATTAGTAGATGAGAAGACAATACTAGAGCTGCATGACTTACAGTCAAATGAACAATTTGGCATATTAAGAGATGAGAAAGGCACAACATCTGTAGTAAAACAGATGATGTCAAGCAGATTTCAAACAGAGCAGCAGGGCTTTTTGAGGTGTGATTGCAGTATTAGTCTCAGGAAATTAGTTGAGGACTTAGATCTGAAAGGCAGCATTTATTCAGAAGAAAACTACGTTCACTCCCTTTCTGAGACAAGCAATGCAGATAAAGCTGAAAACATACAGCCAGTGATTTCAAGGAAAGTTGCTGTCATGGTTGTTGATTTAGCCAATGAGAGGGCTTCTAACAAAGCACTAGAAAATGAAAATAGAAGTGCAAATTTAGACCATAATGCAACAGAAAATGTAGAAGCGATGACTAATAAAGTACATCATTCCCTTCCATTAGAAAGTAGTAACACGCCTCAGATGATCTCATCCTCCTTATGGAGTCAGGTTACAACAGAGTGTACTCCTCATGCAGAAAAATTGACTTTACTTACTGAAGACAGTGACTCACAGATCTTAATGGATAGTGAGCTAATAGGTAGAATTTCCAGCATTGATACTGATCCCAAAAGCCAGAGTCAGTATGCCATGTTTACTTATCACTCTAGTAACATTGACAGCTTACCCAGAGATGATGATTTTTTCAGTGCTGGATGTGATACCAATGTAAGAAATCAGAAAGTCAGTCAGGGTGAAGCCAGCATGTCCTTTTCATATTGTAATGCGTTGTCTTTCGAAACTAGAGCAGAGATTGAAAGTGCTGTTCATTCACCTTTTGGCAGTGATCCAGCTCTGAGTGTAGATTACACGTTGCCCGGTGATTCGGTTGAGAGTGCAGGCATCTCAGTTTCCAGGGGTAATTGTAACTCTGTCAAAAACAGTGCAGAAGATGGCAATGGAATTACATTACCTCAGCAAGCACAAAGTGATTTGAGCGGTGAATCTGAGCCCAGTAGCTGTCAGAGCCTGAGCGTACCTGCTTTTGAAAGACCTCCAGAACAGAGCTCCTCTTCTCAGATACCTGCTGTGTACAGCAACATAGTAGCAACAAACACATTCAATCACAGCAACTGTGATATAGAAGATTTAGTGCAAACTCATAAAGATTTGTTAGAGTTGACACACAGTAGTGGAGATGAAGCTGAGAGGCTTTCCCCAGAGAGGCAACACAATGACATTTTCACCACTGATACAGAGCAGATCTCTTTATCAAGAAAGGAAATGGACAATGTCAATATTGACAGAAATGTCTCCTGTTTAAAGCCATCCTCTGCTTTATCAGACACCACCCTAGGACAGCCTGAAAATGGAATGGAAGAAAGCTTCAGATTTGATATTCAACCAGAGGAACAAAGACCAGATGGGTGTGTTTCTGTGTATCCCCATGCAGTTAATGATTCCCTCTCTGGCATTACACCCGCTGTTTCTTCTTCAGTTCCATCCATGTTTTCTAATGATGCAAAGCTCTGTGCAGATGACCAGGGGGAAATTATTAAACACACAGCTAATGATGGCGTTTTACAAAAAGCACGAGCTCAAGACATAGAAGACACTGTTGCTATAGAGCAGAATAATCCACAGGCTTTAGATAATGACAGTTTACACCAGAGTAGCACATCTCATGGACTCACAGAGAGCAGTCACCCAAATTTTCTCATAGATTTGCTGAAGCAAAGTGCTCCCAGTTTAGACAGCAAGGACACATGGAAAACAAAATTGATATGCCTGGAAGAAAAGGGAAGTGAAGTGATGGAACAGTCTGATGCTCCAAATATCCAGCTGCAGTTACTGGAGGTGTTTAAAACTGTTTCCTCAAGCCAAGACTTTTCAATGCTAAAGGAAGTGATGGACACTCTTAGCAGCGCTCTGGGATGTGACTCCCAGCAGGACCAGTGGCACACACTCGAAAGCATAAAGGAGGAAAGCTCAGAGGGAGAGGATGAGGGGTTAGAAGAGGACAACATTGCTGCAAAGATTCACCAACCATTTGCTGAGGGGTCTGCCAGCTCAGATGGTTGCAGAGTTGAAGAGGTCAAAAATAAGGTGCAGTTTATTTCCTTAAGGTCATCCCATCTCTTTGTTTTGGACATAATTAACATTTGTTCCTTTTGCGGGTTCTGTTTTTATTTTCCTACAGTTCTTCTCCATCCAGGATTATTTGGAGTGTGTTGGGAGACTGCAGGATCGTGCTGATGTTTTAGAGGATGTCAGAAAAGACCTTGTAATACAGATACCCACAGGCAACGACATGGAAGAACTGCAGACTCAAATAGAGGAATGTCAGGTTAGAAATTACCAGTTGAAGACCATTTGTAATTTGTGGGATAAATAGTTAAGTTTGAATATATTTCAGATGTACCTTTTCTTAATAAATATATTAGTTTCTGATCAGATTTGTCTTTCATCCAGTCTCTGGAGTCTCAACTTTCTAGTCTAGCTGATGTTCTGACAGTAGATATGGAGAGAGCCAAACAACTCATAAACTCTGCTGATGAAGACGTTCCTCAACAAATCCGCTGTGATTTGGCCTCAGTATATTTGGAGTTAGAACCAAATTTTTCTGCTGTTTCCCAGATGTGTGCAGAAAAAAGGAATTCACTGATCCAAGCAATGGAAACGGGGAAGGTCAGTATTATTAGAGTAATTAAAATACAATAATGTAGCAGTAGACTCAACAATTGACTACTTTACATGTGATTTTAGGTAAATCTGGAATCAACTTATCAGAAGCATCTTGGTGACCTTAATAAGCTGGCAGGCCTTATTCAGAATAACTCTGAGATGTTGGATGTGGATCTGAACATGTGTGATGTGGACACTCTGAAACATTTGAGCCAGCAGAATAAGGTACCTTAAAGTCTTAATTTAAAATCTCACGCAGTTAAAGTAAACAGGTGGAGAAAGATCTTTAACATATTTCCATCTTTTACTTTTCCAGGACATGGAGAGCCATCTGCAAAAAGAAGCCAGGCTCAAGTTGGAGGATGTCACATTTGATATCCAGTGCTTTATTTCAGAGCACACTCAGTTTTTGAGTCCAAGTCAGAGCAGCTACCTCCTCAAGTTCCTCAGCACCACTCAGCGAGCATTCAGAGACCAGATAGACAGGCTTGTTACACAGAGGAATGCCTTAGATGTCCTGCTTGACACCAGAGAGAAAGAAAACCTGGCAGAGGTCTGCCTGTGTATATGCTTTAAATATTTTCACTTAAATTTTTTTGAAAGCTAAAGGTGTAGAGCTTTTCTGTTGCAGTATAGGATGTAAAGGCACTGCATAAGGCATGTAAGCTAAACCCATACTCTGCAATACTCTAGGATTGTGTAAATTCTTTTAATTGTGAAAGCAGTTACCTTAATAAAAATATACAGTGAATTGGCACTATGCCCCACCAGGGGGCCCCACAGTTTGAGAATCTCTGATTTACTGAAGGAATGAGAATCGACCACTATGAAAGACATACTCAGGCTGTTCTATACAAAGACTGAAATTAGCATCTGTTACACATCATTGTTTTTGAAGTGTTCAGACATTCAGCATTTTTTCAGTGTATTCTAGTCAGATTTGTTTTTTCTGTTCCTGAGTTCAGGTTGTACATGTCCAAATGTTTGAGAAATAACAGCATGGCATGCCTGAGTGCTTGCTCTCTGCTGCAAACTAACTTTTGTGCTTGTTTTATTCTGCAGGCCTCAAGACTCTGGTGAATAATTAACAGTGGATAAATCAATTAACACACAATATAATGTCCCCATGTGCTTCCTACCACCATGAGAACAAAGTGGCAAATAGCATGTTTACAGTATACTAGATATTTACACTGGTTTGATGAAGGAGAGTTTAATCTGATGCAGACTTTGCATGTTACCTCTATATGCTTGAATAGTTTTGTCTTCCTTGCTTTGATTATTGTTCCTATTTAGAGCATAGGTTTGACCTTTTATTGGAGCACTGTTTTACACTTTAGAGTGTTATTCTGCATTAATGTTTTACTGGGAATAGATATGGATGTTGCCGAATGAGAGATTTAATGTTGTAAGGTTTGACCTTAACTTGTATTTTTTGATTCTTCTTTGGTCAGTCTTTACTGGGGAGACAGAAAGAGTTTGCAGAGAAGTTGGAGGAGGTGTGTGATAATCTCACCCTGACCGAAAATCGTCTGATTGGTCATCAGCAACAGGCTGGAAATGCTGAGAATATCACAGACCTGCAACAGTACCAGCAGGAACATCAGGTTTGACAGAGTTTAACATACTTTGCCTTGCAAAAAAAAAAAATCCCATTATTTATCATTGATCAATTAAAACAATGTCTGTTTGCTCTCAAGGCTCTGCAAAAAGATGTGTTGACAAATGCCAGTGCCTTAAATGAGGTGATCACCAGTACTAAAAAGTTTCTGGAGGAAAACAGGAGCAAGCTGATGCCAGATCAAATTGCCATAATTGAAAGCAAATTGGAAGAGGCTAAGAGCAAGGCCAAGCTCATCAACCAGCGTGCTGAGGAGTCCAGAAAAGACTTGGAGAAAGTTGTTACCACAGCCATAAAACAGGAGAGTGAAAAGGTTCAAATTCCTTCCATATGTGCTGTTTCTAAAAACTATGTGACACTTGAGAATTTGAATTGTATGTTACAGTGAAATCAGCATTGTTAATGTGTGGTCTGTCTATGCAGGCAGCAGCTGTTGAACAGCTTGAAGAAAGTAAGAACAAAATTGAAGGTCTTCTGGATTGGATATCCAATGTAGGAAATGAAAACAAGAGCAGTCTGGATCAAACAGACCATATAAGTCAAGAAAATGGAAACCTGCCAGATGAAACCTCAGCTAAGGGACTGATAAGAGAGGATGACGATGCCAATGGAAATGCTTTACAGACCACTGAAAATGATTCTGGCAGAGAGCCCAGTGGTGAGAACAGTGCATCAAAGGATCTTGATAAGCAGTACCAGAGGATCAAGGTATAGTTGGTCTGTAGCAAATATGTTTGGCATTTGTCTGGAATAGTTCATATTATTTCATACATCCTTAATACTTTTTATCTTAACAGTTCACACAATTATAGAATTTGGTGAAAAGAGATGTGAAATATAATATAGGTTTTGCAATATATCAAAAAAATATGCAAGCTACTATATAAAAAGTGACTTTAATGACATTTGTAAAATGAATGGAATCTTAAAATATTAGAAGATGGTTTCCAAATGAGATTTGAATCACTTAAACTGAATCTAAAGCCGGAATATAAAGTCTATAATACATGTATGTTTTATCATCACATTAACATGTTTTGCTAATTTTGCTACAACAGGCTCATCATCACGAGATTCTGTCCCAACAGCAGGATCTTATCATGGCCACCCAGTCAGCTCAGGCTCTGCTTGACAAACAAGCCAACATGCTGTCTCCAGAGGAGAAGGAGGCTTTACAGAAGAACATCCAAGAGCTAAAGGAGCGCTATGAGGCATCACTGACTCAGGCTGAACAGCAGATGAAGCAGGTGCAGTGTGTCCAGGAGGAGCTGAAGAAGTTCAAGGATGACTGCGAGGAGTTTGAAAGCTGGTTAAACCAGGCTGAAGGAGAGATTGAGGAATTGGGTGCACCTGCAAGCTCCCTTAATATTCTCAGCGATAAACTTCAGCGACAGAAAAGCTTCTCAGAAGATGTGATTTCCCACAAAGGGGACCTTCGCTTTATCACTATTTCGGGACAGAAAGTTCTGGATGTGGCCAAGGCGTCTGGATCAGCTGACATGGGATCTAAGAATCCTCTGCTGCATGTGGATACTTTAGGGACCTGTTCTGCTGTCAAGGAAAAACTAGATTCAGCGGCCAGTCGATATAAAACACTACATTCACAGGTGATTAGTATACAGTTGATCTGATTTGGCGCAATGGCTTATTCTTGCCACTGTGTGGCAGCATTAATCTCAATATAAAACAAAAAAGGATTCAATAGGGACAGCTACTACATAATAGAAATTTGAAAGAAAATGAAAGTCTTATATCTTTTTATTTTAATTATTTAAACATATCTGTTTATTTATGTTAGGGATGCCACAGTTTGATGTAAAGCTGATTTGCTGAACAAAGAGTTTGTAGCTATTGTGTAGTTTCAACTCTAGTTGGACTTTTGCATACACAATATATGATTAAGATATACAGTGTTTTCTCATTAAACCAGGATACACTAAAGATGGAAAACTAAAATGAATACACATGAACTCAGGGAAAAAAAAAACCCCACTACAGTTACACATACATAACAGAATGCAGTAATTTAAATTAGATATGAAAATAATGATTCAAATTATAATTAAATAAAATTGCCTCAACTCTTTACTTTTAGCCAGCCCTTAACCTTTACTGTGAAAATTATTGGTCTAGATATAGACCTATTGGTCTTCCTCTTCTTGCTCAGTTATTTCTTTTTTGAATATTTTTTGTTTTAGTGCAATCTGCTCGGCAACAACCTCAAAGAAGTGGTTGACAAATACAAAAAGTATGATGACTCAAGCACTGGCCTTTTGAAGTGGCTCAACAGCTCAGAGGAGGAGGTGAGAAAGCAGCAATCAGAGACTATAGCAGCTGACCCTCAAACACTACAAAAACAGCTGGAGGACACCAAGGTAAGACCTACAACAAGGGCTGAAGTAATTAGGCATATGAGCTTCAGTTCAAGTCAAGAATGTTGTACTGAAAAGTTCAATTTTTTCCTCATACTGTGGTATTTTTTTAATCTTGTTATCCCTCATTTTTGAGCTCAGAGATCATATGAAAAAGCCCTGTTAGTCCACACAATACATAAAATATTGGTGTGAGTTTTTTAACAGTTAAATAAAAAAGGGGTGATGTTCAATTGGTCTTTGCCTGCATCATGTTATTCACTATATAATAGCTTTCATCAACTCTGTGTGAACTCTAAGGGTTATGAGCAATCCAAGTAAAGACGACAAGAATAACCTTGTTTAGAGGTAACATGTAGATCTTGGAGTTCTGACTGGGGTTATAAGGGCAATAGACATGCCTCACCATATACAGTGTTTCCACTGACAAGTACAACAAAGCTATTTTTAGCTTTGTGTTTAAATCAAACCCACATGTTAATAGTTTAAGTCTTGTTATTTGTAGCGTGTGTACTCCTGCAAGAAGATAAGGAACTGGGCTGACAGAGCTGTCTCTGTCGAAGGTTTTGGCTGCAGCTAGTTTCAACATTTCTCTGTGGCGAGGTAGTGACTTACTGGATAGATATGCACAGATAAAAGGCGTCTGTGAGCCAACCAAGAAACACAGAACTGTGGGCTTGACTCTTAAACTACTGAGAAATTCTAAGCACTTCTTTCAAAGCAGGAAGTTACATTTACTATATGTATTTAATGAACTAATATTAAACTCAGACGTGATCACTTCTTAGTTTTTATCTTCAATTACACTTCATAATAATGCAGTATTTGAAGAAATAACACATGAATATGTGAAGATAAGTCTTCTCATTTACTAATCCACAGGCTTTACAAGGTCAGATGATGGGACATCAGACTGCTATTGACTCTTTACGTAAAACAGCTGAGTCTTTGATAGCATCTGAAGGTGACCTGCTGAGCAATCCAGATGAAATCCAGGAGACAGTTGGTGAGAAATATAAAAGTCAGCTGCACAGCAGCACAGCATGTTCTGTCTACCTAATGGCTCAGTTTCCCAGACATGGACTAAGACTAGCCATAGACAATAAACTTTTTTTTAAATGAATATCTGCAGTGAATTATTCTTTTAGACTGAGACTACGCCTGATCCATGTCTGGGAAACCTGCTGTATATCTCAGGGCTGAATAGACTTTGGTATGATGACTGGCATCGAAATTTATAGTAATTTGAAAGACAAAAGATAATTAAAGAATTTGTGTATAGCTTGGAAAATGTTAAAAATTGAGCGTTTTTAAGTCTCTCTTCCTTGGTCCTATAAAATTTTAATCAAGCACCTTATTACTGCAAAAAAGAAAGCCATAATTTTTTTGAGCTACACTGATGTCAATATTCCTTTACTTAAACAGAACAAAGCTATTGGTGTGATTCATGGCTTTTGAACAGTCTCATTTATGTTCATTTTCCCCGTTAAAGGTTTTTTGGCATGCACTTAAAAATTCTATTACCCCGACCAAAACCTAATGGCTGTCCTTTGCCAACATTATAGCTTAAACAAACTGTTAAATGCCAAAAATGTTTCTGCCTTAGTTTGAAATGTTTATAATATGCTGTGTTCCAAACAGTGAGATATGATTCTGTTTTAAGCAGGACCTGATTTGTTTTCGTGTGTTTTAGATGACATAGTGGAGCGCTATGACAACCTTTCCAAGTCTGTAAGTGATCGTAATGAGAAGCTGCAGATCACCCTGACTCGCTCTATGAGTGTTCAGGATGGTTTAGATGAGATGATGGGATGGATGGAGGGAGTGGAGGCCAGTGTGGAAGAAAAAGGGCAAATAGCCTTGGACTCTGCATCTATTGGTGATATCCTGAGCAAAGAAGCCGTATGTTTTCTTGTCAACATTTCAGCACTCTAATAACTCTGTGACTTGTACCAGCTACATATTCATTTTTATTGTCTAATAAAACTTGTCTATTTTCCGTCTTGTTTTTTAAGGCTTTAGAGCAGGACATAGCAAGTCGCCAGAGCAGCATCTCAGCCATGAAAGCTAAGGTGAAGAAGTTTGTGGAGACGGCAGATCCCTCTGCTGCTGCACTTCTGCAGTCTAAGATGGACTCTCTGTCCCAGCGCTTCTCTGATGCTTGTGATCAGCATAAGCAAAAAGTTGCTACATTGGAACAACTGAAAGAAAAGGTTGAGCAGTTTGAGAATGTAGCAGAAAAAGTTCAACAGTTTATCATGAAGCGATCACAGCATCTGCATGAAACAGATGGGCCCGGGAAAACTTTCAATGAACTGTCTCAGCTAATGCAGGTGTGTGTTTCACATTTTATGTAATATATTAATTATTAATTATGTAATATAATTTCATCATGCATATGTTAGCTGACTAATATAATTTCCCTGCAGAACACTAAAGCTGAGATAGCAGAACATACCAGTGATTTGGAGAAGCTGCAGACTCTGTCTAAAGAATTGTCTGAAATAAGTCCTGATGGAAACAAAGCCCAAATCCAGAGCAAGATGGACAATCTCTCAAACATTTTTAGCACCTTTAAAGACACTGTCAAAGAAAAGTAAGTTAGGGGAAAGAAGATCTTTGCATTTCCACTTCTAACAGTTAATCATATATCATTTTCCTTAACTTGATTATACATTGTTGGAAATGAACAAATGTGTACTGGGTCTAACTGATTTCTTGTGCCTACCGTAGGGAAGAGGAGCTGTCATCCTGTCAGGACCAGCTGGGAGAGTTCAGATCTGCAGCCAGCGCTCTCACCAAATGGCTGGAGGAGACCAATGACAAAGTACCTGCAGTTCAGCTAAGCAGCAGTGAGAAAAGTCTGGAGAAGGACCTGCAGATAGTCACTGTGAGTCATGGCATAAATACAAAGTATACTACAGAGACAGTGTTATTTCTATATGTGTTTTATCTTACGCACTTAAAGTGGTAAAACAGAAGTCAGTGGTGTTTATACCTAACTCAGCAGTTTGGAGTTCACGGGTTTTGCAATAAGTAGTAAGCCTGTTTTTAATAGATTATAGTCCTATCCTCCCTAAACTCCTCTCCAGCTAAACCTGCTTTCTTTCAGATGACAGGTGAATAGTTGGTGTTTATACAGGACATATCTAGGACTGATACAGCATGTTTTCCAGCAGAGATACAATTTTCTTAGTGCCTTACTGAAAATATCACAAAAGTAGCTTCTAAATATATAAAAGCGAATGAAGAACTAATGTTTCTTACATTTACTTTTCAGACTTCATCTTTTGTTTTCTTGTGTTATAAATACCAGCTGTTCATGCTTCTAAATGCCTTTTAATTAATCTTTATCAGGCATTATCAGTTGAATGGACATCTAAAGGCCCTGCTGTCCAAGACCTGGACAGTAAAGGATCAATACTGTGCAGCCTGATCGCTTCTCTTACATCACCTGCCAAGACAAAGACTCCCAACAAGTCAGGTAAACATCAGCACGCTTAACCTCATGTATATGAATGAATGAGCGGAATCGAAAGCGAAGTATTTGGATTCCCCTCTGAGTGTTTAATCACTAACCGTTAAAGATCATGGAAAGATCTTCTGCCATCAGTCCTAGTCCATCGCCTGTTCCTGACACAAGCTTTGTCTTATGTCTTTGCATCAGCTCTTACTAATGGTGATGGTCCAGCAAGTCATACCTACCTAACCAATAAAGGTAATCGTGTGTGTGGATGCTGCTTTGTCATCGCAGTCTTTGTGGTGTGCTGTACCGACATTGTTTTTGTTTATTGTGGTCTTACAGTATGTTCAGATTAAGACTATTGGTTACAGAAAAACAACAGAGGGAGTTTGTCTTTAAAATACACTCACATTCTAAATATACTGTATGGCTATTTTAATAACTTTACTATTACTGTGATCTCTGATGATAAATTTTAACAATGATGATAATAATAAAATAATTTTTCATATCCTCAGAGCTGATGGTTATTCAGCAGAACATGTCATTTGTCAACGAGGGATACGCAAACCTCGGCGAGACACTGAAGAGTCGAGCAGTACAACTGAGTAGTTTGGTACAGGAAGTAAAAGAGGCTCAAAAAGAAACGAATGAAATGATGATATGGCTGAAGGACATGAAGAAGACTGCACAATCCTGGAACAATGCGGCCACAGAGAAAGATTCAGTGAAAACTCAGCTTGAACAGCAGAAGGTACAAAAGTGGCGTTGTTTACCAAATGGAGTGTCACATTTAATTATACAGCAAAACTGCATGTGGTTCTCACCATGAATGAGATGATCATATGACACTATTCGCAGTTATCATTTGGCATTCATAGTTTGTTGCATTCTCTCAGGCATTTGAAGATGGCATGAAGCAGAAACAAGAGGCACTTCATAAGCTCAGAGAGAAACTCCTCAGTTTGATTAAGACTCATCCAAATTCCCCTGAGGCAGCAAAATGGAAGCAGATACTGGCAGAAATAGGTATGGACTCAAGGGGTTGGCTGGCAATGGACCTGTGTAATTTATGTTAAAAAAAACTTCCACACTATGGCACTGGTCTTTAGGTATTGGGTTCTATGAACTATTTGGTTAGCTCTAATCCTGGTGTGTTTGCTGTGTTCTAAAATTAGACCTCATACATTCATATTATCAGAATGGGAGCTGGATTCTACCTGCTCTATGCTACACTGGTTAAATTAACAAATGTGTAGTGCCAGTTTCTGCATGGTGTGACGTTTGCCAGGAGAACAGTGGGACGGAGGACATAAAGGTGTTGTTGTGCTGACTAATGGATATTGGTGTGATTGTTCTGTCCTCCTGTTCAGATGCTGCTTGGGCAGAAATCAGTGGCTCTGTAGAGGAGAGGAAGCTGCACCTGGAGCAGTCCAACAAAAATCTGGACATCTTCCAAACCACAGAGCAGCAGCTTGGCCAGTGGCTTTCAGAGAAGGAGCTCATGATGAGTGTCCTTGGACCCCTCTCGATAGACCCGAACATGCTTAAAATGCAGAAGCAACAAGTTCAGGTTAGAATGATGCATGCTTTTTGGAATAATTTGATATGCATTCATTAAGCATTTCCTGAGAGTTTCTGAAGGAAACTGTTCATCTTTATTGATTTTTCTTTTACTGTCCTCCAGATCCTCCAGAATGAGTTCAAGAGCCGTAAACCTCAATATGAACAGCTTGAGGAAGCTGCCTCTGCCATCCTAAGCTCATCAGGCAACCAGGATCCATCAAGTGGGAAGCTGGTGAGGGATCAGCTTGCTGCTGTCACCCAGAAGTGGGAAGGCCTCACAGGACAGCTGGACCAGCGAGACAGCCTCATCGACCAGGCAGTGGTGAAAACCGGGCAGTTTCAGCAGTTACTGAGGAGTCTCAGCAATACTGCCACACACCTGGAGAATCAGCTCACAAACCATCAAGGCCTCAGTACCCAGCCTGATGCTGTGAAGAAGCAGCTGGAGGATGTCCAGAACATCTCAACTCAGCTGCGAGAGGAAAAGAAGAAGCTGAAGGAGGCTGAGGTCATCAATGAAGAGCTCACAGCAATGGTGACTGAGGACTATCTCAAAGCAGATCTTGCAAGGCAGCTGGAGAGTGTTAAGAAGCCTTTTAAACAGTTGGAAGAGAAAGCAGGTTGGACTTTTAACTAATTAACTTACTAACTACTAAACCTACTACTACTACTTTAGTGTTCTTGATGAGTTACTGCAGCTATAATTTCATTACTGAATTAATTACTGGAATTAAAATTGAAAATAGCTCTTGGAGAAGGTTCAAACTCCAGAAAGTCCTATTTTAACTTAACTTAATTCTTGTAAAGTTGTTTTGAAACTCATTTTATCTCTGGCAGTGGTCACAAGTCAACTATTGATTAGTGGAATTAATTAGAAAATCGCTGTTCATCAATATTCCCAGTTACCTCTGGTTTCCATTTTGTGTATAAGCAGTGTTGAAATTTTAAACTTGCTTTTTCTCATATTTGCAGCAAAAAGAATTGAACAGTTGAACTCAACCTTTGCCAGCTCTCAGCAATTCCATCAAACCTCTAAAGATTTCCAGTCATGGCTTAGTGAGACACTCCAGGACCAGTCTAAGCCCAACCCCATCTCTGCCAAAGTGGAGGTTCTGCAACAAACTGTGGAGGAGCACATTAAGCTCCAGAAGGCTTTCACTGAACATGAGCAAGTGTTTAGTACAATCACTGGAGAAGGAGAGATGCTTCTACATAATACTGATGGTGCAGAGAAGTTAGCACTACAAGGTCAGCTCACTACCCTCTCTTCCAACTGGGAGGAAGTGAAGAAGAACTCTGCAGAGCAGGCTGACAAACTCCAAACTGCTCTGACAAGGTCACTGAAGTATCAGGAGCAAGCAGAGAAGCTCAGCTCTTGGATTCAGGAGTGTGAAGCTAGCGAGGGCCGAGTCAAGCTCACTGTTGATCCTGTTGCTGTGGAGAGCTCTATTTCTCAGCTGAAAGCTCTCCAGAAGGATGTTGATAAGCACAGAGGGTTGGTGGAGCAACTCAACACAGCTGCAGATAGCCTTCTTGAGGTGGCCAACACAGACACTGAAGCTATAAAAGAAGAGAAGACCAACATTGGCACAAGAGTGGACAATATAGTGGAAAGTCTGCAGAGCAAAAGGGAATCCCTGGAGAAGATCTCACACACAGTAAAGGAATTTAATGATGCTTACAAAGAGGCAAAGAGTCAACTTGAGGGAGCTGAGAAGCAAGTGGATGCCTATGAAACACAGGGAGTGCAGGCGCACAGCAACAAGAACTTAACCAACATGAAAGCTCAACATAAGAGTTTGGAAGCAGTGCAGAACCAAGTAGAGCACATGAAGGCCTTGGCCAAGGACCTTGTAGTAGGTGTCCCAGATGCTGAAGGAGTGACAGACCTCTTACTACAGGCAGACAGCATAGAAAAAGGCTACAGTAATCTTAACAAGAAACTAGAGGAGACATGTCAAGCATTGGAAGGTAAACTGCAGGGTATCGGGCAGTTCCAAAACAACATCCGTGAGATGTTTGCACAGTTCACAGAGCTGGATGATGAGCTGGACAGTATGTCTCCTGTGGATCTCTACTTGGCCACTCTTAAAGAACAGCAAGACAACATTCAGAGTTTTGTGGCTAAGCTGCGGGAACTGATGACTAACACAGCCAATGCTGGAGACAGCTGTAAGAAGATGTTAGAGTCTGAACCATCACCTGACCTGTTAGGCCTGAAGAGAGATCTGGATGCTCTGAGTAAGCAGTGTGGCAAACTGTTAGAAAGAGCTAAAGGAAGAGAGGCCCAGGTGCAGAATACTCTCACAAAGATAGAGGAGCTGTATGATAAACTCCATCAAGTGGAAGATAAACTCTGCAGAGCTGTGGACAAGGAGGCATCCCAGGAAGCAGTCGGTATGGAGACAGATGTGATAAACCAGCAGCTGGAGGCTTTCAAGGTATGTTGACCCCAATCTGAGGTTCCATTTTCATTTGTTTGGCTGGAAACAGTGAAATAGATGTATGGCTGTACAGCAGCATGTTAGTACATAAGAAAGGCTAACCATGCTAAAAAACTGTAAGAAAAAGCAATACAGTTTATGATCACAGGTCCAT